>JAUTWP010012563.1:0-13881 GCA_033042655.1 Cyathermia naticoides
AAAAAACATTGATGCCATCACTTTACCCTACAGAAAAAACATTGATGCCATCACTTTACCCTACAGAAAAAACATTGGTGCCATCATGTTACCCTACAGAAAAAACATTGATGCCATCACTTTACGCTACAGAAAAAACATTAATTAGCTTCTTAAGATTTATTATGACATCCCAATAACCGATAACATAAAAATGACATTGTTTAACCAAAACAAACTTTACTTTCTCTATTGGTGCAATGTTTGACTGCCAATAGCCGATGATAAGATAAAAATCAATGTGCTCTATTGGCATTGTTAAATAAAACATTTTTTTTCTTAGACTTATGAGCATAGATTTGAAGTATTTAACATTGTCATCTTGCATAATAAAAATACATCATGTAAATGCAGGACATTAATCTAAAACTGAAATATAGCTTAGTGCTATAACAAGTGATCTAAATAGACAGATAGGCTTATTGATTTAGAAGTATAATGTGTCACGGGTATAAAACAAATTAAACATCTATTTTAATGATTTACTATTAAGATATTACATATACTGCAGTTTTTAAAACAATTTTTTGATTGATAAAATAGATTATATTATTGCATTTTGTTTTCAATAACATTCTCGTCTGTTATAAGCCTTATTGTAGTACAGATCAATGAAAATGTGTACAATAAAATACATACCTTTAATATGTAGTCAAGTGGCCGATCTCGCATCACTGAAAAGCGGAAATTGTGCGCTAGGTTAAAAAGTTGATGTAACTGAAAAGAAAAATGTTTCATGTTGCAGTTTGTCAAACAAGAATTCTATGTAAAGTATTTTACTCTCATACCTGCATATGTAAGACAGAGTTATCCCATGAAAGAAATTCCTATTTTACATGGCAAATTATGTGCGCACAGGAATTTTTTAAAGGGTGACAACTCTAACCTAACCGGTCTGCTTTTATTTCAGCCAAACAATAATTATTTGTAAAAATCAACTTTCATTAATTCAGATAAGTTCTGTAAATCCACCATTTAAGTGTGACTAACGGGATAACCTAGGTGGCACTCAAATTGTGGCTAAAAATACATACAGAATTCTCCGTACATGAACATTTTATACTAAAAATGTGCTATGGAATAACCTGTAGCTGAGCAGATATGGGTTAAACATTTAGTGATAATTTCCCCACAATTTGATGAAAAAGGTTAAACTAGAGAATATTACCTGATCGCGTGTGAAACTCATCACAGACATGACGTGTCGTCCTGTCATCCCGGGTATGTAGTGAGTCAGACCAACTGGCTGTAACAACTCCTTGATATGACTCGGATAGAATTCTACACAAACATAAACAGGTCGTCTTTATATACAGGATCAAAATAATCACTAGTGGATTCAGGGTGGGGTTGGGCTCATATGACCCAAGTCTCTTATTTTTAGAATTAAAAAAAAACAGTTTTAAAGCAACAGTTTTTCAAAGTAATCATGAGATCACATTTCATAAAAACTAGAACTGACCCTAGTAATACTAGCAGAAAGAATCTATAGCTTTTCAATCGTGTTATGATAAAACATAATACATGTACTTGACAATCATATTGCAATTATAATGGAATTTAAATTTTATTATACAAATATTCTATATTAGTACAGGCATTTTAGCCCCAAAAATGGGTGAACATCACACAAATTGCAACTCGACAGATTTTGTTACCCGAAGAATATCTTCTCAATGAAAGAGAAAGTCCAAAGGAATTCTCTGGGGTGAAAGTTTTGAAAACTACCAAAGTTTGCCCCCACTCCAAAAACATATGGTCATTCTGACACATTTCTTTAGAGAAAACCCACTGCCGCCACATAGGCTACTCTTTTCGATAAGCACCAAGGGGTCTTTTATATGCATTTTCCCACAGACAGGACAGCACATACCACAGCCTTTGATAAACCAGTTGTGGAGCACTGGTTGGAAAGGAAAATAGCCCAAACTGCAGATTGGTCCACTGAGAAGGATCGATCTGACGACCGACCACTTCAAAGGCAGACACGCTACCGACTGAGCTCCTCCAAAAATGTTACAACTTTAGTATTAGTATATTGAAGAAAGGTGTTAAAACAAGATACCTTGAAGTAGTTCAATGGGGTGGGCTGTTGGTGCTGCACTCGGGAAAACAAAGAAAAAACACAATCAAACACAGTTGTTAAAAACAGCACACAATTCATGTTAAACATAGTACAAATAGAGTGAACTTTATCTAAACCAGACATCCATGAGACCAAGTAGGTGTGTGCTATAACAGCCTGGCTCGGAACGTAGACGTTAAACAACCTGACCTGACCAAGTAAAATGTCTGGTTTTCAGAGGTGTCCAGTTTTCAGGGGTTAGATTTACATCATAAAATCATAAATGGACATATTGGAACCAAATTGGTTGTCCAGTTTAGAGGGGATTCTGGTTTAAAGGTCCAGTTTAGAGTGGTTTGACTGTATTAAACACTGGTAAGCTTTAAGCTGATCCTGTATCATTTTTCATCAAATCAGTTACCATCTTTATTTCTTCAACTTTAAGCCACACAAATCCGATGTTTTCAATTAAAAGTTTTTAAATGATTTCTAATTAATTAATTCAGAATTTGATATTAATATAATTAAATATAAATATAATATAAAAAGGCAAACATACAAAAGTGCTGGGTAAAGTCAGTGTTAGGTTCAGATATGTATTTTCACTAGCAACTGAGTTGAGTTAAATATTGTGCTAAAAAGTATTAAAAACTAGAATAAAACACAGAGATTAACTACAGTATAATTATCTTAGTAAAAAATAACTACAAATTGTTGATGAACAGAAAGAATGATAACATTAATATATCTCTAACAAGTGTGCACACAAACACAAAATGTATTCAAATAGAATATCTCAATTTCATTAAATGGTCCTTCGCTAAAGTTGAATAGTGAAGTTTGTTTTATTTAATGATGCCACTAGAGCAGATTGATTTTTATCTTTTTATCTATTGGACGTCATTCATATGGTCATTTTGACAATATTCTTTTTAGTATAGGCTAGCTACTCTTTTTGATAAGCAGCAAGGGTTCTTTTATATGCACTTTTCCACAGACAGAACAGCACATACCACAACCCTTGATGAACTAGTTATCGAGCACAGATTGGAATGGAAAATAGCCTACTAGATTGTAGCAAGCTTCTAAATGTCTAGTTCATTGTTACATAGAAGTAACTAGAAAACAACTTAAAAGCTTGCTACAATTAGAATAGTTTTATAAATGACTTAGCAACAAGGTAGTTAAATAACAGTTTAGTAATGAACTAGACTTAGCCGATGATTAAACAATCAATCTATTCTAGTGGTGTTGTTAAATAAAACAATCTTTACTAAAACTGTGTCAGAATTACAACATTTTTGATATCCAATAGCCATCATGTTCTAGTGGCGTTGTTTAACAAAACAAAATTTACTTGTTTTACTATCAGTCTTGAACCTCCTAACCTGGTTCAAATCAGTGAAGCAGCCAAACTGCAGCTGATAATTGACAAATAGGTTTCACACAGTATCACTGTAAAGCACAGGTGCCTATTCATCAGCTAACTTATTTACTTTTTCCTTCATGTAAAATTTCAAACACAATTTATTTTGCTTTTGTCTGGTGTGCATGGTAAACTGTGTTGATTTAACTCACCGAGTTGGTGGAAAGTCGATGCTTGGTTTACAGAAACTGATCTTGATTGTTTGCGAAACAGGAATGTTAGTTGGTAAGTCTGGTGAACATTGATACAGCAGAAAACTTGATAGAAGTATTTCTCTATGAAGAAGTGGTATTAGAACATTGATAAAACTTTATTGGACATCAAACATATGGTCATTCTGACAGATTCTTTTTAGAGAAATGGTACCACAACATAGGCCACTCTTTCAAATAAGCAGCAACAGTCTTTTATATGCACTTTCCCATAGACAGGACAGCTCATATCACGGTTTTTGATGAACAAGTTGTGAACCACGGGATGGAATGGAAAATAGTGCACATTGCAAATAGATTCGATGACTAACTGCTTCACAGGCAGTCACGCTACTGTTTGAACTACATCATGCTCTTGTTTCACTGGCAGACATGTTACCCCTTAAGCAATGTGCCATTCCAAATCCAGATAGATACTGCACTCAAATCCATGAGTTGTAAACAAATTAGAGAAGATTAGTTATAACTGTAGCCTCCAACTTCTACTACAAAAGCAGTTCTAGCAAATATGTGACCCGTCCATATAAATACCAGACTCTATTTTCAGTTCCAACCAGTGGTATACAACTGGTTCATCAAAAGCTGTGGTATGTGCTGTCCTGTCTGTGGGAAAGTGCATATAAAAGATCCCTTACTGCTTCTCGAAAACAGTAGCTTATGTGGCAGGATCAGATTTTCTCTAAAAGAAATCTGTCAAGATGACCATATATGTATGATATCCAATAGCCGATGATAAGATAAAAATCAATGTGCTCCAATGGTGTTGTTAAATAAAACAAACTTTAGTTTACAGGATATTCTTGGATTTTAAAGTGATAAAATTGCAGGACAAGAAAGAACTCTCTGATGGCAAAAGTGTGGAATGTTTACACATTGCATGGCTAAAACAAATTCTAAACCTTTAGCCCCGTTATTAGTGTTAATGCAGCAAGCAATCTTGTGAAATCAGAACACTTAGACAACTATATACACGTACTTCAAATAAATTTGTCTCTTAAAACAGCCAAGTTATAATACCTGCTTCCAGGAGAACACAAAAACACATTAGTTTAAAAAAACACAAAAAAACACATGTTTTTTAAAATCCAGTAAAAATCATCTCCAACTATTGTAGGACAGAAGTTGATTTACTACTCAATGATTTCTAGAAGAAAATGCATACCTGTTCATGCGTTTCCCAATACAAGAGCATTCATCCTTTTCATAGAACCAAATTCCATAAATATCTGAAAGGAAAAGAAATGTTTATAATGAGAAATGTGTTACTGCTAGACATAAGAACGTAAATCAATTAGTGGCAGTGTATTAGCGGTATGTTCTGCATTTGTAATTGTAAAACTATTCAGTTTTCTCATAATCATTTGTATGTAGTAATATAGGATATAGATATTCAACCCTGAGTTCAGTGCAATGTAAGTTTGAGCTATTTTCTGTTCCAAGCAGTGCTCCACAACTGATTCATCAAAGTTTGTGGTATGTGCTGTCCTGTCTGGTGAGTGAGTGAATATTTAGTTTAACTTCGCTGTGAGAATCTTTCACCCATTTGTGATGATTAAACATTTATTAATTTAATGATATATTAAAACAGATTAAAAATGAAGCATGAAAAACATGCCAAAAAAGTATGATAAAAATTAAGCATATACAGTAAATTATAATATATAAACAGTAATTTAAAAACTTCTGTTGTCGGATTTCTTTAAAAAAAGATAAGTTTTTTTTTTCCATGGACCTGAGTAAATAAATGTTTAAGGTTTGGCAATGAATAAAACCTCATGCGCTGGCTTGAAAAGTCAACACAATCAAGAAAAATATGCTTGACTGATATCCTCGTCACAACCAATACACCTAGGCCTATTGTCACCCCTTAAAATATATGAATGGGTATAAAAAGTGTGCCCAATTCGACATCGTCGCATGACTTTTTCATCCTGACGACAATATACATCAGCTATTGGTGTTAATCCTGAAGGGTTGAAAATTATGCAGTTTATTATGTGTTTCACTATTCCATTTTAATTGGCATAGCAATTTTATATAAGTGCTAATAGTATGCATGGTATCGCTATATGGACTTTTCATGAATGAAACATCATAAATATGTGCAGACTTAGCTGCAGAATCTGCTAAAGTATTTCCCTTGATACCTACCATACAAAACTACATGACCAGGCAACCAACAAAAGATTATTATCTCTGATGTGGTGAGTTGTGCAATTCTAGAATGTCTAGTATGAGAGTGTTTAAATTGACAGTAGTACAATTTCCAACAATGGGAACATGAGACAGCTCCCCAAGTTAGGTCCACAATATTTTTTTGGAAATGACATAAACATGTTTTTAAAGTAATAATAAAAGACCTCTTGCTGCGAATACAAAAAGGGAAGCATATAAAATACAATATTATAAAACATTCTGTAGACAACCTTTCACAAATACTATAATATTATAAAACATTCTGTAGACAACCTTTCACAAATACTATAATATTATGTTTGAATCTAATTGCATCTGATTTAAGAATGTGATACGAATCCATAATACAGAGTACAGAGATATCAAAAATAAAGTGAAGTTTGTTTTGTTTAACAACACCACTAGAGCACATTGATTTTAATCTTATCATACCACAGCCTTTGATGAACCACTGGTTGGAAGAGGTATCAAACAACCATTACTTTTTTTAATTTAATAATGCCACCAGAGCACATTGATTTTGATCTTATCAGCAGCTATTGGACGCCATTCATATGGTCATTTTGACACCTTTCTTTTCTTTTCTTTTTTGGAGAAGACATGCTACGTCACATAGGCTACTCTTTTCAATAAGCAGCAAGGGATCTTTTATTTGATATTTAGTTTTATATAGAAACTTGATAACATAATATGTTATATTATAGAATGTTTTCTACACTAATAATGATCACACATGAAGGAGCCTGCAGTGTGTAATACACGGAGTTAGCAGTGATAATAAATCATGTCACTATTTGTCACCTGTCTGAGAATCACTCAACTGATTGTTCAGACCTGCAAGTCTGGAATGACATCACGTCAAGATGTCTGCATCTTTTGAGTTTTTGTCAAATACTTTCACCTGTGTTATATTCTTTCTCCATGTCTGCTTAGACAGGAAAAATTGCAATTACAGTGGTCCATGTCTAAACCGGCATTTGTCTAATCTAGATTTCTGTGTAAAAGTTTTGTTTTGTTTAATGACACAATTGAGCACATTGATTTTTGTGGTCCACAACTGGTTCATCAAAGGCTGTGGTATGTGCTGTCCTGTCTGTGGGAAAGTGCATATAAAAGATCACTTGCTGCATATCAGAAAGAGTAGCCTATGTGGTGGCAGTGGGTTTCCTCTGAAAGATATGTTTCAAAATAACCATATGTATGACATCCAATTGCCGATGACAAGATACAAATCAATGTGCTCCAGTGTGTCATTAAACAAAAACAAACTTTACTTTTTTTGTTTAGTTAGCATAATACATCAAGCTGGTGTAGACATTAAGAAGTTTGAAAGCGCATGTTTATTACTATGTGTCATGGACACTTTCTGTAATGTAGGTACAAGTTTGTTTTGTCCACTAAATTGAGAACTAAACACTTACGCAGCAATGCTGTGACAGAGGAATTAATCTTATCCAGTGACCGGCCACCAGCTCAGCGGCAGTACTTTATTAAAGTGTGAAGCTTTGTGCTGGCAGAATACCACGATGACACGCAGGTATGCAAATGTAATCATACCCAACAAAGATTAAAACTAACAAAACAGCTGCAAATACTAAAAATGTTTTTGTTAAATGCAAGTGTAAAAAGAGTAAGGTTTGTTTTATTTAACGACGCCACTGGAGCACATTGATTTTTATCTTATTATCAGATACTGGATGTCATACATATGGATTATGGTCATTTTGACAAATTTCTTTTAGAGGAAACTTGCCTCCACAAAAAAGTAAAGTTTATTTTGTTTAACGACACGACTAGAGCACATTGATTTTTTTTATCTTATCAGCAGCTATTGGACGTCATTCATATGGTAATTTCGACACATTTCTTTTAGAGTAAACCCACTGCCACAACATAGGCTACTCTTTTCAATAAGCAGAAAGAGATCTTTTATATGTACTTTCTCACAAACAAGACAAGACATACCACCACCAATGATGAACTCATTGTGCAGTACTGGTTGAAGTAAAGTTTGTTTTATTTAACCATGCCAATAGAGTACATTGATTTGTACCTTATCATCGGCTATTGAACGTCATTCATATGGTCATTTTGCAGCACTGGTTTAACCTTAATTGAATATAAGCAGTAAAATAAGTTAATTGAACCAGACATGTTTATGAACTGTGCTGAGCAAAACAATTTCTCAAGTTATTAGTTTGGAATTAAATTGTCAGGTACATAGACATCAGTCTAAAGAGAATTAGTTGAGGCAATTAGCACATTGTTTTATTCAGTAGCTGTTATGTGTCAGTACACTGATACCTGTAACATGTGGTCAACACTGCTGAAGTTTTTAACTTTATCTTTTCCTAACACCTGTTAATGTTTGTGAGAATTTCTCAACAGGTGTGTTTTTTATATACTTGCACCCATAGAAAACGCAGCACCGTTAGTTACGGTTATATTTATTTTCATGATTACATCAAATTAAGTTCAAGCATGATGTCATGGGCACATAGCTCAGCTTCCGGAGCCGTCCAGGACAGATATTAATGTTAGTAGAAGAGAGGAAACCCACTACTGCCACACTAGTGTGGCTATTCTTTTTCCATAAGCAGCAAGGGATCCTTTATAGTCACTTTCCCATAGACAGGATAACACAAATCATGTTGGTGAGCCTTTCATCCATGGCCAAACAATTTCAAAATTGCTGTGGGTTACAAATTCTTAAGTTGTCAAAAAATAAAAAAATAAAAAAATGAATGCTTTATTTTCTATGGGTGTCAGTACATTGTATATGATTGAGACTGAAGAAATACCCTGATAGTCATGGTTTCTTAGATTTGATTTTATCATTTCATTCTGTTACAGTGGAAAGAGAAGGAATTTTTATTGATGGCTTAGCACATTGTTCAATTAGGTGTTAACATACTGTATTCCTAATAATCATGTGGTAATGCTAAAATTAAAGTTTTATTTAACAACGCCACTAGAACAGATTGATTTTTATCTTATCATCAGCTATTGGATTATGGTGATTTTCACAATTCTTCAGAAGAAACCTGCCGCTGCCACATAGGCTACTCTTTCCGATAAGCAGTAAGTGATCTTTTATATGCACTTTCCCACAGACAGGACAACACATACCACAACTTTTGCACAGGTAGGAATGAAAAATAGCCCAAACTGCAGGTGGATCTACTGAGTAGGATCAATCCGACAACTGACCGTTTCAATGACGCCACTAGAGCACATTGATTTTTATTTTATCATCCTACAACCAATCCTTCAAAGACGGGCATGCTACCGACTGAGCTACATCCTCTCATATTATGAATAATGTTACATAGTGTCACCTCAATCACTGCTATCCTACTGTGCAGCTTTTCCTAAACGCTTTCAATCCAAAATCAGAAACGTTTGTTAGATGACACACTGTATAGGTTTGTTAGAAGACACACTGTACTCTGCATAATGCAGCGATCCCGAGTGTACTCAACACTGTGATGGATCTTTTCATTGACAAGCTGCATGTAATGTTTGGCAAACACCGGTGATTCAGCCCATTGAGGCTTTCTTTTGAAATGAAACCGCAGCTTGACATGCTTTTTAACCATGTCACCTCCTGCGCAACTTGAACCTCTGCCAACTGTTCTATTTATGTAGCAGTTGAATCAGCAGAAATAGTTTCATTCAAACTACTACAATCTAATACACATTTCTATCACATAAAAGTAGGTTTTTTTTAACAATGCCACTGGAGCACATTGATTTTTATCTTATCAGCGGCTATTGGACATCATACCTATGGTCATTTTGACACATTTCTTTTTGAGGAAACTCGCTGCCACCAGATAAGCTACTCTTTCCAATAAGCAGCAAGGGAGATTTTACATGCACTTTCCCAGACAGGACAGCACATACCACAGCCTTTGATGAACCAGTTGTGGAACACTGGATTGAACAGAAAATAGCAGATGGGTCCATTGAGAAGGATTGTTCCGATGACCGACAGCTTCAAAGGTGGACACACTTTCACACATGTATGCATGGTACAAGGTACTGTATAGTGAAACAGATCTGTGTGTTGGGTGCACAACGCTAAATCCAACATTTCCGGGTCATATTGTTCTAGGTGAACCAACACAAATCTGAGTGTAGAAAGGGAAGGAAAAGAATGTTTGGTTAACAGTACTGTGTTTAACCAGTGGCTATTAGGTGTAAAACATATGTATTTGTCACAGATGGGCTACAGAAAACCCCATTACCATCACATAGGCTATATTTTTCAATTAAAGACATACAGGTCAGGGGCCATATGTATGAATGGCATATAATGCATTTATTCAATAACCACTTGGGAATGGGATGTAGATCAGTTGGTAGCGTGCCTGCGTTTGAAGGAGTCAGTCACATCGATTCTTCTCAGTGGACCCATTAACAGTTCTGACTATTTTCTGTTCCAAAGTATGTGGTATGTGCTGTCCTTGCTGCTTATCGGAAACAGTAGCCGATTACCATAATTATGTATGATGTACAATAGCCAATGATAAGATACAAATCAATTTGCTCCATTGGCTGTTAAACAAAACAAAACTTTACTTTTCATACATATGGCTCTTGTTGAGTCTACTAAAGATGAAATCCATAATTTTAAACCATGTAGGATAGCTTTTTACCAGCAGCAATGTTTTGTGGGTTTTTTTTCACAGACTAGGCTGAACATACTGGTATTTTTGATAAAAACGTAGCAGTTGGGAAGGTCTTGAAGCTGAAATCCATGTTTGGCTGGGAGGTAATGCAAAGTCATGAAATATCCACAAGACAACATACTGTTACAATAACATCATGATTTAACAACCACAAATATTTACACCAAAAGCTTCACAAGTTTCCTCTGAAGATATGAAAATAATGACTAAATTAAAGTCTGTTTGATTGCTATGATGTTCGGTACCACCCAGTCATCAAAAAAAGTAAAAGTTTTGTTTTCTTTAACGGTGCCACTGGAGCACATTGATTTTTATCTTCGGCTATTGGACATCATTCATATGGTTATTTTGAAACATTTTAGAGGAAATCTGCTACCGCGAAATAGGCTACTCTTTTCGATAAGCAGCAAAGAACTCTTTTATATGCACTTTCCCATGGCCTTTGATGAACCAGTTGTGGAGCACTGGTTGGAATGGAAAATAGCCCAAACTGAAGCTGGGTCCACTGAGAAGGATCGATCAGACGACAGGCCGCTTCAAAGGCGGCACGCTATCAACTGAGCTACATCCCGCTCCTCCACAGGTTGGAACGGAAAATAGCTCAAACTGCAGCTGGGTCCACTGAGAAGGATTACGATTCAATACCTGCATCCGTAGTTGCCAAAGTCGTAAAAATCTGCATCACAGCGATCACAGTGGTCCCCAGCTACACCCGGCTTACACCGACATCGGCCATCTTGTCCACACTGCTCACTCTCAGAACCTAAAGAAAAAAGTAGTAAAGTTTGTTTTATTTAACGACGCCACTGGAGCACATTGATTTTTACCATATCGTCAGCTATTGTAAAGTAAAGTTTGTTTTATTTAATGACACCACTGGAGCACGTTGATTTTTATCTTATCATCAGCTATTAGACATTATACATATGGTCATTTTAAGACATTTGTTTTAGAGTAAACCCACTGCTACTCTTTCAATAAGCAGTAATGCACTTTCTCACAGAGAGGATAACACATACCACTGCCTTTGATGAACCAGTTGTGGTCCATTGGCTGTCAAAGTAAAGTTTGTTTTGATTAACGACGTCACTAGAGCACAAGAAATTTTATCTTATCAGCGGCTATTGGACGTCATTCATATGGTCATTTTGACACATTTTATATAAGCAGCAAGGGATCTTTTATATGCACTTTCCCACAGGCAGGACAGCTCATACCACAGCCTTTAATATGCATGTTTTTTTACAGTATTTATATGATTCCGCTTGCTACTTTAAACTAATCCCCATCTATTGAAAAACAATTTGAAAGCCCTGATATGAACACCATGGCTGTTAACAAAAGTAAAATGTTGTGACTGAAATTTCAAAGTGCCTACACTGAGCCTCTAGGGGGGTCCGGGGCACGACGGACAGTTAACAGCCATTTCTTTGTTCTTTCATCTACAAAATAGTCAAATAATACATGCACACAGCTGTTAAAAAAATTGAAATTGTGTGACTGAAAAACCTGGGTCATGGGCATAGTTGTACTCAACCAAACAAAAATTATAATTATTTCCAAAATTTCTCTCATGACTGAATTCAGTCTACATAGGCTACTCTTTTTGATAAGCAGCAATGGATCTTTTATATGCACTTTTCCATAGACAGAACAGTACATACTATGGCCTTTGATGAACCAGTTGCAGACCACTGGCTGGAACAGAAAATAGCCCAAACTGCAGCTGTGTCCACTGAGAGGGATCGATCCGACGACCGACCGCTTCAAAGGTGGGCACGCTATCAACTGAGCTACATCCTGGTCCTAGTCACACAACAGATCATTATAATTGGTGATTATTATTGTATTAAGTGGAATAATAATAATAATAATAAATTAATTGTCCCAGAAACATTTTGGTATTAAATGTGAGAGGGTCCCGAGTCATTACCTAATAATGGGTTAGGTCAGGTCACGTGGTTTAACGTCTACATTCAGAGCCAGGCTGTTATAGCAGATGCCTCTCATGGGCACAGTTTATGGTTTTATCCACCCACCGTGTCCGGAACAGGAAAACAGTCAACATGATCGGAATCCTTTTGTACTGAAAACTGGAGATCGTGACGAACTCTCTTCACTAGTCACACTTTTAGATCTCTACACAATCACGTGTCTAGGTCGACATTGATGAGTGTTACAGTATTTCCATGAATTTCTTTTTTTAGTTACATTTATCTGCACAGTCACACTTCAATTCCACAGTCATGCTTCACCAATTTCAACTCAGCTAAATCAACCATGTTTTGAAAAGTAAAGTTGCCTTTCTTATTGTTCAAGTTTAATAGGAACGAGCATCAAACAATTTCATGAGTCTGGTTGTTTTTAGGGTTCACATTTTACCCTCTGAAAAACTTCCTGTACTAACCAATAACTACATTCTGTAAATCACGAAAATAATTATGTCAGGGATCATTTTGTTTTTAAAATTTTGATTAGTAAAAATTATTTATTGATCACCTATTACTTATTTTGTATAGTATTATTTTTATAATTGCATATCAATCTCGTAATCTTGCAAACCAATTCAATATTCAAAATGTTCCCTGCAGACCAATTATATAATATAACCTACTTTATGACACTAATAATTAGATAACAAAACATGCTTTATGAACATATCATAACTTGCATTAATAACACATTCAAGACTTCCTAAATAACACAACCTACTATTAAATGTAATACAGTGAATCAGCATTTCTCCCATCCATATTTCTGTGTAAACCAGCATGATTTTCAAAGTCCTGTCCAGCTACTGTAACTGGATAAAAGCTGTCTATAGCCTACCAGCCCTCTGTCTAAACCGGCATATTTTGTTTGTCCCAAGTGAATCTGATTTAGACTACTGTACATTAATTGAATGACCACATTAATAATATAACATTAACAAGACATCCTACCTGCTCGATTCATCTCAGACATAATAATATTCGACTAACAAGACAATATTAGACTAACAAGACATAATATTAGACTAACAAGACATAATATTAGACTAACAAGACTTAATAATATTAGACTAACAAGACATAATAATATTAAACTAACAAGACATAATAATATTAGACTAACAAGACTTAATATCAGACTAACAAGACATAATATTAGACTAACAAGACATAATAATATTAGACTAACAAGACATAATATTAGACTAACAAGACATAATAATATTAGACTAACAAGACATAATATTAGACTAACAAG
>JAUTWP010012674.1:0-13863 GCA_033042655.1 Cyathermia naticoides
TGGAACGGAAAATAGCCCAGACTGCAGCTGGGTCCACTGAGAAGGATCGATCCGACGACCGAATGCTTCAAAGGCGGCGTACTATGGTCTCGGCTACAGCCCGCTCCCAACATCATCAATATACAGAATGTCATCATATAAAACTGACATTGTATAAAATAAAATACTATACTTCACTGCAAGTTTAAACTCACTTAAAAAAAGATGCTAATACAATGAATTGAAAAGAGAAACATGTGTATACATAGCTATAGTATATACTGTAGACTTTAAATATAAATCATAAGCCTTTTCTCCCATACCTGCATACACAAGATGGAGCTAGCCCATGTGAGAAAGCCATGTGGGGAAACTATCCCACATGACCACGTGATCTTTGTCTATTCTATGACTTCAACTTTGGATGACGTTATTTAGCTAAGCAGTTTTGACGTAAAATTTTGTTTGTTTTTATTCTAATAAAACAAGAAGACGACATGATAGCTAAAATTAAGCTTCATTTATAGTTTATACTTTTAGTATAAACCATTTTGAGGCGTGTTCTTTTCAATAGCGATATTTATTTTATTGAATAATGAAAAATTTAAATTATAACTTTGGACTATTTGTACAAAATGGTTTCTTTTTGTTAAATAAATGGGAGAAAAATAATTCATCATATGTACCTATACATGTGGGTTAGGGCTATTCCACCCTCAGGCACATAATTGTCATAATCTCTCAACACATATGCCAAAGGACTGAATTTGTTGAGTATAAAGTTTTGCAGTGAAGTATATAAACTAAGAACTCACTAATATAGAGAGTGAACATGATGTACTGCTGTCTGAACTCCAGGTATGACCAGCTGCTCGGCCTGTAATATAAACATTACTGTACAATTATTTATTTAATGTCACCCCAGCACAAAAAATAAACTTGAACATTACTGTACAATTATTCATTTAACGTCACCTCAGCACAAAAAATAAACTCGAACATTACTGTACAATTATTCATTTAACGTCACCTCAGCACAAAAAATAAACTTGACCATTACTGTACAATTATTCATTTAACGTCACCCCAACACAAAAAATAAACTCGAACATTACTGTAGAAATATTTATTTAATGACACCCAGCACAAAAATAAAGTTGGCTATTTGGTGACATTACTGTAAAGAACAGACCAATATAATGAATAATGATTTTTATTAATATTGCAAAATAATGATATGCAGAGAATGTATATCACAAATACATGTTACACTTTCAGATCAGTTTTCACTCTCCCAGGGTAAAACTGTGTACTTTAAATTTCAGATTTTTGTTTATAATGTTAAAAAATTGTTTAAATTTTTTGTATGACTCAATGTCAGTGACATATATCAACGAAAGAGTCTTAATCATCAAATTATCATTAAGAATGCAGTATGTGACCAGTGTCACATAAAATAAAATATTTAGTTTTTAGTAAATGGTCAGTTTCTCTTGAATTTGTTGAAACCTTAGAAAAGGCAATCACAGCAAAACAAGAGAATAATAAAAAAAAGTATCGGAATATGGTCTTCATTTCAATACTAACGAGATATCTGGCATATGAAGCGTTTTGTATCTACCTTTTCATATATCAATAAAGTAATAAACATAACTCACCATATTAAACTAATTCCTGCACAAACTGTGGAAATAAAATGATGTGTTAACAACCAGCCCTTAATTCTGAAAAAGAAAGTTTAAAAAAAAGTTACTTGAGAACAACATTACACTTGTTGTATCTCATTCAACACATTCTACAATACGTATACGTACACAAATATGAAGAACGTGGTGCCAAATGTTAACAAACTACGAACATACCCACACCTGGATTTGTTTGTAGTAGTAATTACGTAACCATAATATGAATAAAATAATGAACATACCACCCCCTCGATTTGTTCATAATAATAATATATCATCCTCTGTATCTGTTTATAACAGTAATTATTTAAGTACAATATAATTAAATACTGACACCAAGTGTGGTACGATGAACTTACCGTGATCCATTAACAACAAGAATACTTTCTCTGATGGTCAGTGTACAATAGTACCACACTAACAGAAAGTGCAGAATGGCGTCAATCCACCTGAATGAAGAAAACAAGAACATCAGACATATAGAGCAGAATGCATGTTGCCCGATTTTGTTTAAAGGTGGTGTGTCTGTTTTCTATATTTTATTATCTTTTACGTAACTAATGAAAAATACAGGCAAAACTACAGTTTTAATAAATTTGTGCATCTTTTCTATCAAATAATATCATCCATTACTAAAATCCAATACTCAAATCGACACCATGATTTCTCCGAATTGACGGTCCAAAGGTCACAAGTTGTGCTATTTTTAACTCAGGTGGCAGAGTTCTAGCCAGTTTATTGGATAGAGAGACATTCACGTGATCTCAAATAAAACAATCATTCGAATTTTCAGCCACGGCCTTCTTCAAGAAATGGATACCAAAATATCCAAAATAAGTGGCCAAAACTTCAAAGTAATGTTAAATACTAGTAAAACAAACTTTACTGTGATATGACATGTATAAAGTCTGGGACATGTGGGTTATCACAATTATTACCTGTAGTCATCAAAAAAGCTGAGAAAAAAAGACAGGACCATGATGACGTAACTGACAGTCAGTTTAAACTTCTCATATTCTTGTTTGTAGGTGAATCTGAAATAATAAAAAAATAAAAATAAGGTAAACACAATATACCCGGTAGTCAGCTGGCCAAGACCCTCAAAATAACTTTTGATGGCATTTTTTGTTAAAAGTGGGTTATGATAGTCCAGGAGGGAAGTTTCAAAAGAGGTCTAGAAAATGAGTGTTGAAACACCCACTACACAATTGCAGACCTTCATTTTTGACGTGCGCAAGCGCTATCTCACATATGAACCCCCATCAATTCTCTTTGGCCAATAACAAACATGAAAATGTTAAATTAAGTTAAAATGTTAAATTAAGTTAAAATGTTAAATTAAAAATTAGTTAACAAACATGAAAATGTTCAATTAAATTAAAATGTTAAATTAAAAATTAGTTAAATAGAGGTGAAATTTGTTTATAAGGATATTATTATAACATACTAGTATTATCAGCACAGAATGTTGGTAACACATAAAGGGATAACTCTGTCACTTACTTGTCTGCTTTGTTGAGCAAGGAGATATTAACTTGACCGAGGATGATACGCAAATACAAGCTGAAAAACACAACAATTATAACTTCTATAAAGTTGATAATAATTCTCAAATAGCAACTAAAGTAAAGTTTGTTTTATTTAATGACGCCACTGTAGCACATTGATTTTATCTTATCGGCTATTGGACGTCTTTGATATGGTAATTTTGACACATTTCTTTTTAAAGGAAACCTGCTGTTGCCACATAGGCTACTCTTTCAGATAAGCAGCAAGGGATATTGTATATGCATTTTCCAACAGAAAGGACAGCACATATCAAAGCCTTTGATAAACCAGTTTGGGTCTTTAAATTATTACTGTTGAACATAAAGTACACTTTATGAATTGACAAAAACAACATATTACGGAAAAGGTAGTTGCAATCTTATACAAGAAAAAAATATTAAATTAAAGAAATGTTTGTTTAGTGATGTCAAAGCTCTGTAAAATGGTATTTACAAAGCAACAGTCTTTAGAAGAAATCCACTATTGCCATATACGCTAATCTTTATGATAAGCAGTAAGTGGTACTTCATATGCACTTTATATGCATATACCACACCATTTGATGAACCCACTGACTACAACAAAAAATGATTATTATAATGACAGATCTATACAAAGTTTTGCTTATACTATAAGTTATAGTCCAGACTTGCCAAATGATACCAACACAAAATTGCTATGAGAAATAAAGTGGTCTCTATTTTTATTTCATGGTCTACCAGTAAACTTACTCTCACTCCAAATTAACAACTGAATAAGAAGCAAAGGATACGACTTGACAAAAGTAATATGAATATAAAGTACTGGTAACACATACCCATTCTTGTGACTTGACACAAATAATATGAATATAAAGTACTGGTAACACATACCCATTCTTGTGACTTGACACAAATAATAAGCATATCAAGTAACACATACCCATTCTTGTGACTTGACATAAATAATAAGCATATCAAGTAACACATACCCATTCTTGTGACTTGACACAAATAATAAGCATATCAAGTAACAAACACATGCCCATTCTTGTGACTTGACACAAATAATAAGCATATCAAGTAACAAACACATACCCATTTTTGTGTGGCAGTACTTCCTCCATCTCTCGGAATGTTGATTTCCTGTCGTTTACTTTTTGTTTTAAATCTAAAACTTGTTCTTTGTCTTCCTCTGATAAATGTTTTTTGTCACCTCTGAAAATGAAAAACTAATGCATAATCAATGTGGTCATTACCAAACATCAGTATTTGCTACAATCATTTTAAAACAAGTGAGAAGAAAAATGAGAGATAAATGATTAGTGGGAATTTGTTAGCATTTCTTGTACATGCTACATGTGTGAACAAATTGACTGTCAAGACTTAGTCAGCTATTAAAGCTGCAATCTAAGACCCTCTTCCAATCTTATATCTTTTTATTGAGGTATACTATAAGCTCAACTGCATTTTTAAAATACTTGTTTATTTTCCCTATCAATGCATATGATCAACGGCAGGGCTCGAATTTAAGAATTTGTAACCCACAGCAATTTTGAAACAAATTCACCATCGGTGAAAGGCTGACTGACGGCAATTTTAATTCAGCCTATGGCAATTTGTTACATCAACTAAAACAACAAATAAACACAATAAAAGGCTCACTGACAGCACTAATTATTAGGACCATCTGGCGGCCAAACAAATGCTGCCATTGAAGCACCTCACCTACTGCAATTTATACAAAACCAGTGGCAATTGCTGACGATGCCACAGTTAAATTCCAGGCCTGTACTGCCTATGCACAATTATGAGATCTCGTCTTATTAGAGAAGAAATGACATCTCACTTGATAAGCGTAACAATGTCTTATACAGCAGCCACTGAGCCAGTGTGTTTTTATGTAACATAGATTTATACATAATTATAGAGCTTTTGTTTTTAAACAGAGGAATGGTGCACAAAACAGACCAGGAACATCTATTCTAAATATTAAATATGTTCCAGATATTGCAACTTTAACAGAAAATCCAATTACTGCTACAGTGAAACTAACAATGAATATTTCTTGAGTGTATCTGTGATCCTCTTCATTAAATAGCGATGGTGGGTAATACTGGATAGACATTTCTTCTGACACTCAACCATTTCATCAAGTTTCTTCTGGTACTTCTTGTGGTCCAACTACAGTTCAAACAAAAGGAAAATTAATAATGAAAAACAAACTACAAGACAGCATCCAGGCCTCGAACTCAATTAGTAAAGCACAGCAATTTTGAAAATAGTTTGGCCATAGCCAGCATCTAGTTGAAGGGCTTACAAATGGCAATTTTGACCCCATAAAAAAGTACTAATCTTCTGACTTACTGAAATATGAAATAAAGATTTTTGTACATGGGCAATTTAGAAATTTATAAAAAGCAAGGATTTTTTTATGATGGAAACATGGTGCTAACAAAAACACAAGGGCATGATGTTGGTGCAATACATGTAATATGGCATGGTGCCACGCCATCCTATAACTTGCTAGGCAAAACACTACATAAATATATCATGTTTGGCATATAATGGTCTCTGATTAAACAATCAGCTAAATAGATACAGTCTGCACAAATCTGTCTTACTCTTAACCTGACCACAGACGTATTCGATGTTGTTATTGTCACCAATGTCCTAATGTTTTTTTTAAGATGTACTGGTTATAGCAGCTGTACTGGTTATAGCAGCTGTACTCCCAGCACTGGCAGCTATTCATATATTACACTCCTACGCATGACCATCTCAGTTTAACTTCGTGCATTTAGACCATTGCTAAAATATTGGGTTCTCGCAAGACCACTTATCGTATCCAAAAAAAATATCTTGCCGGTTTTACACATTAGTTACCTTTGGAAGGTACCCTGGGTTACATAGGAGTGATCCCCACCCCTCCCACAATACTGTCCGACCTTCACCTTGCATTAAAAACCATGCTTCACAGTATCATCCAGTTGTGACGGTTTTGACTTCTAAAGGTTTATTGTAGATGAGACAGGAAATATTGTGACTTTATTTCCCACTATGAGTCATCATAGTTGTTTTTAGCTAGTCTGTAGTAAAAATTGAGCAGTAAAGTTTTATTATTTGTTGTTCAAATCCTGTGACTTTATCTGCCACTACACAGAGATCTTTATTGTATTTGTCTGTGGGCCATGCAATGGCATGCCTATCTACAATGCCCATTGGCATTTATTTATTTTACGTTTTATTCAAATAATGTTACAAATAATGTTATAAAATATTGTGTATTTTGTTATTACAACGCATTTTGTGTTGTATTTTTAACGACCTTTCCCCCGTCTTTTAAGCCAACTCCTAAATTTAGTCTACTATTTTATCTTTTATTCAAAATTTCTTAGTTATGTTATAAAATATTTTTGACTCTACTATTGTCTTTTGTCCCAATTTAGAAAATCATTTGTGACGAGCCTAAGTGCCACAAACGTTCCCGAAAATATTACCAACGTAAACAATTGCCAGTTCACCAAGATCAACCACTCTATTTGATATCAATAATAGCGGTGGCCAATATACTAGAATTTTCTAGGGAGAGGGAGGCGCAGATGTGCTAAAGATGCGATTTCTTATTTGTTTTTTTATATGTTTATCATCGATGTCCTGTCTATCATTGATGTCCCAAACTGCGATCAAGTTAATCACAAATCGCAACTAGGCCTACTCTGCAAAGCAATTATAGTTCAATCAAATAGATAATCCAAATAAATAGGGGGAAACGGTGATAGTGGGGAGAAACGGTGATATGGAGCAAAAGGTCTTCAAAACCGTTAGTGGGAATCTTTGAGATTGGGGCGAAACGTCTTGGGGTGAAAAGTCTTTGGGGCGAAACATCACACAACCGCTGCTACTAGTGCTAGTGCTACACCTAGTCCTAGAAGCTATAATCCTATATCATGACATAGCGTTTTTAATTAGCATAACAAATTTTGTTGTTGCTCTTCCTGCTTGGTGTAAAATTTGCTGATATCCCTTTCCATTAGATCTTCACAGATGCCACACTGTAACCTGTAAGATAACTGCTTTTTAAATTATTAATTCAATAAACTAAATCGAAAATTTGCTTTAATTTGGAAAGCATTGAATGAAATTTTTGTATGAGGTGAACATGAATGAACTATTCTAACTACATCAAAACCAGTGACACTGGATCGAATGGTGATACTGGATCAAATAATGAGACGATCAAATGAAATGGTAAATCTGGCTGACAAGGGTGTCAAGGCTCAAGAAGTCTACCTTCGAACATCTCAATTGCACTTGCAGATATCTCACCTCAAGTTGTTCAAATTCTTGTTCCAAATCATTCCAATCGTCAAGACAACTAACCAGTGCAGTGCTTGCCATTTTCTGGTGTCAAGAGTCGAAAAAACAGCGTGTGTAGCCTTCCACAGCTTTCAGTTAAAAAAATAAAATCACAAACGTCTCATCTAAGGGAGATCACTCTCGTTTAAAGCTGCCTGTGGGATCTGCTAAAATATGGATCATCCGTTTTACAATGTGTTACGAAACCAGCCGGAAAGTTATCTCAGTATTAGCTGTTAACTTCGACAATAAAGTATCAACCAGTAAAAAGCTGCAATACAAATTGTAATTTTTTTACTATTAGATAAGCAGCAAGGTATCTTTTAAATGCACTTTCCCACAGACAGGACAGCTCATGCCACAGCCTTTGATGCACCAGTTGTGGACCACTGATTGGAATGGAAAATAGCTCAAACTGCAGCTGGGTCAACTGAGAAGAATCGATTTTATGACAGACCGCTTCAAAAGCAGACACGCTACCGACTGAGCTACATCCTGCTCCTGCTATTAATATAAAGTGTTTGTATCAGCTAGGGAATGACCGTGCATCCCCCTCTGCCCCCTTCCTCCTGTCCCGGACACAGTGGATGGATAAAACCATAAACTGCACCCGCGAGAGGCCTTTGCTATAACAGCCTGGCTCTGAATGTAGACGTTAAACAACTTGACCTGACCTAGGGAATTACCGATCTCCGTGGCTGAGTGGTTAAGCTATCGGACTGGTAGGTACTGAGATCGAATCTCAGTTGAGGCATGGGATTTTTAACCTCGGTATAGACTCAGTGCTCCACAAGGCTCAATGGGTAGGTGTTTCCACTTACACCGACCAGTGGTTCCATAACTAGTTTAGCAAAGGCCATGGTATGTGCTATCCTGTCTATGGGAAATGTGCATATAAAAGATTCCTTGCTGCTTATCAAAAAAGAGTAACTGCACTAGTGTGGTGGTAATGGGTTTCCTCTCTTCTACTAACATTAATATCTGTCATGTACAGACAGTTCAGGAAGCTGAACTGTCTGGACACCATGCTTGAACCTTAATTGGATGTAAGCACAGAAATAAATATAACCAACCTTTATAGAGACATTCTCCCACGGATTTAATAGCTTTTTTATCCTCCTATGACCCGTGCCCCCCTTCCTAGATCCGCCACTGGAATGTGTCCAATGTGTTAATTTATTTATTTTCATGTCATTCATATCGACAATGTGACATTTTCAGCCTGTCATCTTGTGCTTTAGTTACCCGATATTCAACATACAGCCATTACAGGTATTTAGGTTTACTGTTGTAAAGCATCTTGCCTTGACATGCTTATCTAGTTTCCAGTACAGTTGCACCTACACTTTTCAGATCCCATACAGCCTAACAATGACATAGTGGGTGGGGAATCAGATTTAGAATTGTTCACTTCAGTGGAGGGAATGTAGAAAACAGGGAAAGGGATGTAGCTCAACCAGTAGTGTTTTTGCCTTTGAACTGGTCGGTCATCAGATTGATCCTTCTGCACTGTGGGCATTTTCCCCTTCCAACCAGTGGTCCACAACTGGTTCATCAAATATGGTATATGTGTTGTTCTGTCTGTAGAAAAGTGTATACTAAATACATATGTGGAGGCAACAGGTTTCCTCTGAAACAGTGTCAGAATGACCATATGTTTGGTGTCCAATAGCAGATGATTAAAAAGAAGTAATGTCCTCTAGCAGTGTTGTTAAATAAAACAAACTCTACTTATAACTGGAATATATAAAGCATTTTCAAAAAGGGGGTGTCAAATCCACTAAACCCTCCCCTTTATCCACCACTGATGTTTAACAATGTAGTCTTTGTTTGAACTTGGAGTCATGTTATTTGTCTTACAAATTTTTTAGCATGGTATATAGGTTGGCCAGGATTTTGAAAAGGATATTTTAACATTAATAGCTGCCTGCTCCAAAACCCTTCAGATACCCAAATTTTAGATTTAAAATAATTAAAAAAAACAATGAAAAATTTGCATAATTAACTACCTTTTTATTTCAAAAATGGAATACATCTCATTTGATAAGATTGTGCAAAATGGTTAAGAATGGAATGAAAAGAGAATTGAGACTGATATATTATATTATAATAGACTAAACAAACAGTAGGTGAAATGATAGCACCCTGTATCATATTCATAATCTAATCAACCGTATTAGAACTATCAAACTTATCAAGTGTCAACAGTCATTCAAGCAACACACTGAAATAATGTTAAATCATTATGTAAATGCCTATTTATGATTTTAAAATAATTAATGCAACATGATTCAAATATCCTAAATGACCGAAAAGTGTGGGGGAGTGAATCTCATGGTACTTCTGAATATGTTCCAGTCATACTGTACAATCGCAAGAAATGTCAACACAATTACGGAGTTAGCAAGAGTGTTTTGTTTTGATGCAAATATGATATCAAAGAAGCTCAGAATAAATTTTATGCATAGTACAACTGTATTTCTCTCTGACACAAAATTAAATGAGATATATTAACCTACTATGGATTTCCTGTTTTTTTTTAAAGTTGTAGATAAGCATATTGAAATATTTTAATTGCATTTTATAATAGACTAGAACAGGTACAAATTAAAATACTTAAATGGATTTGTATTTAAATGCACATGCACAATAGTCATCTACAGTTAGTACCACACTTTACGGCCAAACAAGGATACTGTATAATTAAAATGTATGGTGAAAATGAACTAGATTTGTGTTCACAGCCTTATAAACACATGTGTATCAAACATGTTAACAATGATACATGAGTCCCCTTACATTAAAACTATGTACAGTCAAACCTGCTAAAGCGACCACCTGTAAAAAGCAGCCACCTGTCTTCAAAGGTCCCCTTTTACTTTAGAAACCCGCCATTCAAAAGTACACAATTTCCATCAACAAAACAATTGCACAACAATTTCAAACTTGGCATAATTCTCTTATAGAATTCCAAAAGCAGTCACACCATCACCCACACTCCATTCACAAGACTGGGCTAGCGGAAACTCACTTGTTTTCATTAGTGTGGCAGTGCCCCCCTCCCCTTTTTTTTCCTGCCCCAGACACGGTGGATGACTAAAATCATAAACTGCGCCTGTGATAGGCGTCTGCTACAACAGCCTGGCTCTGAACATAGACGTTAAACAACTTGTCTTGTGTTGTCTTCAAAGGTCACCTTTATTTTCTCCCAAATCAGCTAATTTAGTACAATACAACCTGTATTAAGCAGCCACCTGTCTTAAGAGACCATTTTTGTTACTTCCTAGGGTAGCCACTTAAGACAGGTTTGACTGTATAAGATGGTCGTAAAGCATGAATATTTATAAATCAAAATGACAACAATCCCGTACAATGGTCCACAACTGATTATTCCATTATAAAAAAACAAGATACGTTTTAATGTTTTAATATTCAATGCACAAGATGTCCATTAAGCATGAATATTTATAAATCAAAATGACAACAATCCCGTACAGTGGTCCACAACTAATTATTCCATAATAAAAAAACAAAATATGTTTTAATATTCAATGCATAAGATGTTCGTTAAGCATGAATATTTCTAACTCAATGTGACACCTTTACTCACGACATGGTTAAAAATAACTGCAATCACGCAGCCATTAGAATAAAAAGTGTTAAATTTGTTCCTCACATAGTTTCTCCAGCTGCCTTTGACAGAATTCTGACAAGAGCATCCCAATTTGTTCAATATTGCAGCGGACTCGCCTCTCTGTATGCAAATGAGCAAGTTGCGCGGTCATCGCGTAATTAAATCAATTCAGTATTGTCGAGTATGGAAATATGCGTATTCAGTTGAGTGGAGTTTTCCAATATGACTCGTTTGCATTGAACCTCACTTTGAATCATTGCTTGCAATAATTGTGAAAACAAAGAAGAAAAGTGATTTAATATGTTTGTTAAATTGGTTTTAATAATTGTGAAAACAATGAAGAAAAGTGATTTAATATGTTTGTTAAATTGGTTTTAATAATTGTGAAAACAATGAAGAAAAGTGATTCAATCGGTTTGTTAAATTGGTTTTAATACTTCTCAAATGTGATTTTATTTTTTGTTTCTTAAATCAGTTTCATAAATTGGTTTTAATATATAGTAAAAACCCTGTGAACCAGACCATCTCTAAACCAGACTTCTTTAAACCAGACCTCTTTATAACAGACCTCTAAACCAGACTGCCTCTATAACAGAATCCCCTCTAAACCAGATCCTCTTTAAATCGAACTCCCCTCTGAACAAGACCCCCCTCTAAACCAAACCACCTCTAAAACAGAATCCCATCTAAACCAGATCCCCTCTAAATCGAACTCCCCTCTGAACAAGACCTCCCTCTAAACCAAACAACCTCTAAAACAGAATCCCATCTAAACCAGATCCCCTCTAAATCGGACTCCCCTCTAAACCAGACCTATTTAAACC
Source organism: Cyathermia naticoides (assembly GCA_033042655.1). Taxonomy (NCBI): domain Eukaryota; kingdom Metazoa; phylum Mollusca; class Gastropoda; order Neomphalida; family Neomphalidae; genus Cyathermia; species Cyathermia naticoides. The sequence goes on from JAUTWP010012674.1 coordinate 12,008, forward strand.
AGACCCCCTCTGAAACAAAATGTCCTCTAAACTAGATCCCCTCTAAATCAGACTCCCCAACAAACCGGACAAACAATTCTGTACCAATGTATCCATTTTCTGTAAATCTAACCTCTGAAAATAGAAAAACTGAAAACCAGACATTTTATTTGGTCATAATTTTATGGGTGTCCAGTTTAGAGGTTCTACTGTATAAGATTGCAACTCACACATGAAGTGAAGGGTCACACTAAAATGTGTAAGTTAATTTTTAGTTTGTATATACAGTGTCCAGTTTAAAGAGGTTCTACTGTATAAGATTGCAACTCACACATGAAGCGAAGGGTCACACTAAAATGTGTAAGTTAATTTTTAGTTTGCCTCACTGCATCAAGAGATTGGAGATGAGAAAATGGCCGCTGCCCATCATGTGTTGCCATGGCGTTATTAACTCAGCATGACTCTTTATGTAGCAGCATCGTCCTTCAGCGATGATAACATCTGTGCCGTTCACGCATAATAGACATGCAGCTACTGTATAAGCATTTCATGTTGTTATTGCAATCACTGTGCATATATCTAAACTGTCATCGGATCGATCCTTCTCAGTGGACCAAGCTGCAGTTTGGGTTATTTTCCATTCCAACCAGTGGTCCACAACTGGTTCATCAAAGGCCGAGGTATGTACTGTTCTGTCTATGGAAAAGTGCAAAAAAAGATACCTTGCTGCTTATTGAAAAGAGTATCCTATGTGGCAGCAGTGGGTTTCCTTCTAAAAAGTGTGTCAAAATGACCAAATGAATGATGTTCAATAACCGATGATAAGATAAAAATCAATGTGTTCCAGTGGCGTGTTAAACAAAACAAACTTTACTTTTTTTTATCATAATAAAAGAGCCAACTAGTAATTGTGACGTCACAATGTTGACGACGTCACTACCAGTCATGACGACGGCATTAAATAATCAGAGAAAGTAATAAAATGTCGCTAACTGACGTCTGTTTGAGGTATATTAATGTTTAGTCGGGGAAGAACGAAGTCTCCCGTGAGACCAAACAGACGTCTTGAAGTCATCCAATGAGCGCCATGGTAATGGATGTCATTATATCAGAGCGGATAGCGCCACCAAGCACTCGTATACAACGCGACCGTTCAGCGGGTTCGCGGCCTGACGTGCGCCAAGACCGTGCCGAGTATTCCAGAGAGACGGACACGTGGACGTTCTCATTCCGTCCATGACCCACACGTGCCACGCATCTGATGAAAGCATTTAACATTTACAATTTACATCCTATTAACAGTAGCTCAAGCGATGGCGTGTCCGCGTGTGAAGCGGTTAGTCGTCAGATAAGTTCTTTTCAATGGATATACATGTATTTGCAATTTAGGCTATTTTCTCTTCCAACACAACTGGTTCATTAAAGGCCGTGGCATGTGTTGTCCTGTATGTGGGAAAGTGGATATAAAATACCACGTTTTTTATTGAATAGAGTAGCATATGTGGCAATTTAGCGGATTTATTGTGCACACATGTCAGAATGATCATATGATCATCCAGTGTGTGTGTACGTGCGTGTATGTGTGTTAGGTATATTTATTTTCGTGCTTACATCCAATTACGGTTCAAGCACGCTGTCACGGGCACACATCTCAGCTTCCTGAGCTGTCTGTCCAGGAAATATATTAATGTTACTAGAAGAGAGGAAACCCGCTACCGCCACTCTAGTGCGGCTACTCTTTTTCGATAAGCACAAAGGGATCTTTTATATGCACTTTCCCATAGACAGGATAGCAAATATCATGGCCTTTGTTAAACCAGTTATGGAACCACTGGTCGGTGCAAGTGGAAACACCTTCCCATTGAGCCTTGCGGAGC
>JAUTWP010012785.1:0-13862 GCA_033042655.1 Cyathermia naticoides
AGCAAACAAATTTCCAAATTGGTAAGTGAATAACCGATGTAGCCAACACAGATTTATTTTATGTGTTTTGACAAATCAGTTAATACATTTGTTTATTTAAGACTATGTTGGGTTGGACTGTCACATTCACTGTAAAAACCAGCAGGGTGAATTTCAAGATGAGTATGATGGTGAGGAAGGCACGGAGAACGTTGTTCCTCTGTTCCAGTGCGTCACTAACACATCAGGACAACTCACTGCCTGGTTCGGCTACAACAACACCAACCCCCACAACGTCCACATCAAGGAAGGACAGACGAACAGACTGATGGGGTCAGAGTTCACATCCGACTCTCTACCAACGAAGTTTAGACCAGGAGTTGTCAAATACGGCTTTTCTGTCAGGTATGAACATTTATATGTAATTATTATTTTAATATTATTACTGTCCACTCTCTTAACCAGACCCAGTTGGGACTAACACAAGTGCTGGTTTAGACAGGGTGCTGGTTTAGACAGATTTTATGTAGTGTTTAGACAGATGTTATCCAGTGTTTAGACAGAGTGCTGGTTTAGACAGAAGTTATCCAGTGGTTAAGTAGCTGGATGGGACATTGAAATTGTACTGGTTTACATTCGAACTTGGTCTAATGGGTACCTCTATATAATAGCCACCTGGCCATAACAGCCACACTGAAACACCCTAAAACACATTTCTTTATTTATTTGAACTCTATATAACAGCCACCTGCCTATAACAGCCACACTGAAACACTCCCTAAAACACATTTATTTATTTATTTGACCTCTATATAAAGGCAACCTGTATATAACAGCCACACTGAAACACCCTCTAAAACACATTTATTTATTTATTTGACCTCTATATAAAGGCCACCTGTCTATAACAGCCACACTGAAACACCCCCTAAAACGCATTTATTTATTTATTTGACCTCTATATAACAGCCACCTGCCTATAACAGCCACACTGAAACACCCCCTAAAACACATTTATTTATTTGACTATATAAAGGCAACCTGTCTATAATGGTCACTTTCTGTTGAGTAGTTGTTATATAGAGGTTTACATGTATTAATGTTTTAATTATTTTGTCTTGTTACAGTTTGAAACCAGAAAGCTCTGTGATTTGGAATCTAGCATACATCAATTCTCAGAACGAATTCAAGAGTGGAATTAACATCGCAGAATTAAAACCAGAAAACTTCTGTAGTGACGTCCCAGTTCTTGTAAGTTGTCATTGATAAACATTCTCTCTTTATTTGTTATTTGATTTTACATAACGCTAATTAAGATCTGCGTGAGACTGTCTTACTCAGACAGTGTTGTGTTACCAATTTAATTTTAGCTTGACATGTTTCCTTTTAGTAACCTGACTCATTACACCAGCAAAACAACATGCCGTTATTAGTATACACGCATTTCACAGACAAAGTTGAATCATGACTTTCTTGAGCTGTGTAAATAAATTGTTTGGTAACAAGTTTTCTGCCGTCCCAGTCAACAGGACGAGAACTCTGTATCTGTTTTTAATTTTTATTATTGTTTTTAACAATAAATACAGATTATACGAAACATTAAAACTATTGTAGTTTGTTCTCTTTCAAAATAATAACATATTGTCGTTAATATACTATTTGCTTGTTGTTTCCTGTAAACTGTGCAGGACATATAAATTTCCGGTAAAGAGTCAATGAATTACGACAATCTCATTTATTATTAATTTTGTTATAGAATTTAATTATATTTTCAAATATTTTCGAGTTTGACCACTTACTCTCGAAAATAAAACCCCACAAAAATGTTTGGTTATACGGTAAAACAAACTTTACATTTTGTTCTTACGTTTGCTTTGTTTATTTTTGCAGTATGCTGAAGATACAGGATCATGCCATTGTCTCCCGGGATACTGGGGAAGTTTCTGTCAAGAGGAATGTCCTGGAGGTGCCAGCAATCCGTGCCACGGTAACGGTGTCTGCAGTCCTGTCACTGGAACATGTACATGCAATGTTGGCGCTGTATTAGAGACTGACTGCCGGACATGCAAGCCAGGATGGTTCGGTTCAGACTGCGTGATCGCGTTCAACGCCGGAACAACCAAATCAGATGACATGTACTACAGTCGGGTTTACACCAGCGGACATTTCATTACGTTTGACGGTTCCGCTTTCAACTACCAGCGACCTGGTGAACACGTGCTGGTGGATACTGTGGTGTCGGGAACGGTGTTGAAGATTCACGGAGTGTCGGTGATGTCAGGTGGGGAGGGAGCCGGTATGGTGGTACAGGCTGTTGGTGTAGTGATCGGCACAAATGTTATCGAGGTGTACAGCAAGCAGGAATCTTTCCTGGTGGTTTACAATGGGGAAGAGATCAGTCTTCTCGGGACAGCACTGGACATCACTGACAACGTCCGATGTGTGATGGTTTCACCAATGCAAATCAAGCTTTTCATCACGTCAGAGGTCACCGTCGACATGTTTATTCAAAATCTAAGTCTCGATGTCCAGATAAGAATGAAATTTTCCGTCTGCAACGTAACACAGGGACTTCTGTCCTCATGCAGTGACTCACCATACGATGACTTCACACTGCAGGATGGAACTGTCCTCTATAAAGACCCAATCCTTAACCAGGCATCCATACACAACAACTTCGGCCTGTCATTCTACGTAGATGCAGCAAATTCAATCTTTCAGTACGCACAGAGCGAGGTTGCTTCACAAGGCTATGGGTTAAGCTTCGACGAGGCACTCGCAGTCAGTGAGTCTCTCCGCGTGTTTGACACGTACGACGCTACTGTGGAGATAAAATTCAAGACTACCAAGGAGTCAGAAGTATGTCAGACAATCTGGTCGTATAGAGAGAAAGACGCAATATCAGTGTTGATCTGTGACCACCATATAACTGTGTTCTTTGAAGGACAGATGTACGACTCGCTCTCTCTAACTGTCACTCTTGATGTCTGGTATCACTTAGCAGTCGTGTGGTTAGATCACTCGCACTTGTTGAGTTTATACTTAATAAAGGATTCGGCTCATATTGCATCAAACAACATCATCTTAACAAACACAGGACATCCTTTCATAAACGATGGAACCTTGATGATTGGACAATGGAACCCTGTGCTCGATCACCCAGAACGACTAGCCTGGAATTTCTATGGCTGGCTTGATGATGTCAGGATCTGGCAGACGGCGGTGAATATTCATGACATCAGTAAATATTTTGCAGAAATGGTGATACATCATGAGAGTCTGATCAGTCACTGGAGGCTGGACGACGGTCAAGGGTTCACGGCTGTTGATGTGGTACTTGGTCTGAAGCTCTCTATGGCGGAGGATCCATGGTGGAGGCCACAGTGGATTAGATCCGACTTCATTTACTCACACCCAACTCTGGAGAGTAACATTTATCAAGACATGAGAACAACCGGTTATCTGGACACCTCCGGTGACCTCGTCACAGCCATTCAGTTCTGTTCCTCTGTGTTTTATTCTGCTGAGTTTAATTCCTCCTGCAGTTCTCTAGGCTCTGGATTCATCACGGCTCTATACCAGCAGTGCGTGTATAATACGGAGTTGTACAGCAATGCCGAGTTCTCTCTGGAAGTGATCCTCGCTCTGACCGACGCCTGCCAGTTCTACAACCAACTCGGATCTTGGCCTGCTCAGCGACTGTGCAACCTCTTCTCACAGAGATCTTTCCCAAAATGGAGAGGGCCACAGTGCAATATCGAGTGCATGTTTGGAACTTACAACAGCAAGACATCGCAATGCGACTGCTTTGAAGGATTCTTTGGCACTACCTGCAGTGATCAGTGCCCGTTCAGTAATGGCGTATCATGCAATCATGGAGATTGTAACTCGGATGGAACATGCAGTTGTTCTAAGAACAACGTCGGTGATAACTGCGCAGACTGTGGTACTGGCTGGTATGGAAGTGACTGTGGACAAGCCTTGGTTACAATAGCTGGCAGTTCAGACACCTCTGTCTGTACGCTGTATGGATTCTCTCACTTCACCATGTTTGACGGTCAAGCCTACACTCTGCAGAGAGTGGGAGAATTCATGTTGTTTGATGACGCTGAATTAAAGGTTTATATCAGACAAGTACCGTGTCCCGGTAACAAGGCCGTCTGCACAGAACAGATATGGATAAGCTCCAGCCTAGGAAATATAACTGTGTCGGTTCCTAAAGAAGAAACATCATTCTTAGTATGGCACGGTGAAAACAACGTGACGTTTGATACCGAGTACACTGCCACTGATGGACTAACCCTCACTAAGTTATCTGAAAACAGAATGGATGTTCAAATAAACGATGACGTCACAATCAGTTTATCCTTGCAGCAAAACAACATTAAACTAACATTTGAAGCAAAGTCCGCTTCCTGCCAGCAAGCGAAGGGTTTGTGTGGCAACTGCGACCAAAACACTGACAACGACTTCATCACAAGTGAAGGAACTGTAGCATTCTCCAACACCAATGCTGTCGTGATCAACGGCGCTGTTGCCGATTACTACCATCTGAGCACTGATTCTCAATCTGGATTTGTTTACTCAATATCTGGTCACACAGAACCAAGGCATCTGTCAGGAGATGGCTTCAGTCTGCAGCTTGAGGATAGTAGCATCTATTCAGAAAGTGTTGACTTCATAACAAGCAGTGACAATATAACAATGAGTTGTAAGATCAGCCCAACGTCTGGTGATGGAACCGTGATGGTGTACGAAGCTGCTACTAATGTCAAAGTTAATCTCGAGAACAGACAGATTGTTGTGTACGTTGGTGGTGTGAGATACTCGTCATCACTGTCTGTGTCTCTAGAACACTGGCAGGACGTGTCGGTCGTCGTGACAGATAACTCAGTGACAGTGTATCACATCAGCGCTGGTGGAATAGTTACAACAGAATCATTCACCTACAGTGATACGGATATCAATCTATCTGGAGGACATGTCAGGATAGGAGGGGAGAACACAATCGATGCTAACTACTACCATGGTCTTGTAGATGAAGTGACCATCATGAACGAGGGTCTTGATATATACCAGGTTTCTGAGATAGCTAGAAGGAAAGTTGATGCTACTTTTAAAGGAGAGACAGCTGTGTGGTCGTTCTCGGAAGGGTCTGGGCTTATCTCAGAAGATCTGAAGAGTGGAATCACAATGCATTTACCTTCTACTGGCATCATTTGGGCTCTCAGTGATATTGAATGGTCATCCCATGCTTCAGGCGATGGTGAAATCTATCAATCCATAAACAGCTGGCCGAGTGGAGATGTCAAAGCATGTGAACGTCTTCTAACCGATGCCGTGTTGACAGATGCTTGTGGTGGTATGGGTACAGGAGTTCAGAATTACTTCTACATGTCGTGTGTTTCCGATGCTACGTACGGAGACATGGATAGTGCTGTATCTATCACAGCAGACTATGTGAGTTACTGTCAGAAGATCGTATCACCAGAGAATCCACCCACTGCAGAGATATGTAAAAACAGAACCGACCCTCTGTACTCGGAACTTTGTATAGGAGACTGCAAGTTTGGTCAGATTGATGATTCTGGAGTTTGCGTGTGTAACTTGGGTTACTGGGGATATGACTGCAGCTCCGCTTGTCCTGGAGGTTCTCTTAACCCATGCTATGGCAAGGGATTCTGCCGAAACGATTCTGGAATATGTGACTGTCAGCCATCTTGGAATTCCAGTGATTCATGTAAAAGCTGCAATGAAGGTTGGAGTGGATCTGATTGTGAGGAATATCAACCTGGAGAGGTCCCAGATGTTGACCCAGGCACCGGCATCTTCGCTATGTTAGGACACGGTCAAGTTGTGACGTTCTCCAATAAACCAGTGAGTCTTGTGAAGCCAGGAGACTATTACATCATGAAGAGTTCGAAGATTGAGATCGCGATCAAGACCGTACCATGCCATGATCAGGCTCTATGTGTGTCTGCTTTTGCAGTCAAATCGGAAAATGACAAGATAGTAATTCGAGGAGGATACAGCAAAACAAAACTGGCTTTGGTGTGGATTAATGACAAGGAGACGACAAATCAGTCCAACTCTCTGCAGCAGATGAGTTTCACGTGGAAATCAACATCCGAGTATTACATCACCAGCACAGCATTGAAACTGAACATCACTGTGAGGATTCACGAGGGATACATGACCTTCACTCTACAAGTAAATCTACGTCTGTGTGACGATTCCTCCAACTGTGGCATGTGCTCCTATGACAGTTCTGGAGATCTTCCATACAACACGTGGCTCATACCAAACACAGCCGGTCTGTTCTCAGCACTGTACACAAACAGTGCGTACCACGAGTTGGATGAGATCAGTGCAGCAGGACATTCTCTACTCCTCAACAATTCTCCAGTCTCGTCGGACGTTCTGCTTGATGTTATTGATGGCAGTTCGGACTTCACCGTCGGCATCATGATAAAACCCGAGTCCATGAATGGCGTGATCCTATCATACAGCCACGATGCACTGTTTGCAATTTACCTGCAAACATCACTCAAAGTCATAGCAGGAAGCGAAGTGTTAGACACTGGACTCACTATATCAGGCAGTCAATGGACTCAGCTGTATGTTGTGTACACCAAGGCCTTGCATCGACTAGATATCCACATTAATGACGAAGACACGGTGATGCAATCACATGCAGTAAACTTGCCATCAGAGTTTGTTTTTAAAGCTAATGGAGTAATCACTATTGGAGGCTGGTCTGTGCCGGTTGGAAACAGTAATGAGATGATATCACTGGATGGATTTGTTGGTGAAGTAGATGAGCTGAAGATCTGGCAGCAGACATTCACATACAATCAGATAAAGAAACACATCACAACAGAAGAGGTTCTCGCGGATGTTAAACTGGCTTGTCACTGGCTATTCAACGAGGGTGAGGGGACAGTCATAATAGACGTGATACACAGATACTTCTTCGAGTTTTACACCTACGTGTGGACCGCTACTCTCCCACAGTGGAGACTTTCCTACGCCCCAGTCTACATGAAAACCATCCTGTCCAGCCACGGATTCAAACACTCGTCAGACTTGGTTGCAGCTGAAACAAAATGCAAAGCCATTTTATTCGAGAGTTCTTTTACAACACAGTGTGGATCTCTGCATGCTGCGTACGTTGAACTGTTCTATTCCTCCTGTTTGAATGATATTGCCACTTCATTATCAGTAGACTCGGCCATTGTCAGCTTGTCAGCTCTTGCAGACTTGAGTCAAATGACTTTCCATCTAGATAAATGGCCTGCTCAGTTACTATGTCAAGAATTCGACAATTTCCCATCATGGACTGGCCCGGACTGCTCACAAGAATGCCTCTTTCCAGAACACACCTACAGCTCTGGTAATGAGTGTCAGTGTAGACAGGGATTCTATGGTGCGTCGTGTTCAGAAACTTGCCCAGGAGGTGTGACTAACACGTGCAATGGAGAAGGAATCTGTGATACTGTGTCTGGAGGATGTGTGTGTAACACAAACTGGGCTGCAACCAGCACTGACAACTCGTGCACACAGTGTGCTCTAGGCAGACACGGAACTGACTGCAGCATCGCTATTCAGTCACTAACACAGAAGAACGTCTACTTCAGCTCCCTGATAGCAAACGGACATCTGACTACACTAGATGGAGCGATGGTTGACCTTGACCTTGATGGAACGTTCACGTTCTTCCAGGAGAGTAGTATAGGAATTAATGTGGAAATCCTCGTGAAACCCTGCAGAACATACAAGACATGCATTTACTCAACGGCAATAGATGTCTCCGGGACAGTAATAATTGCTGACTCTCTCTCACCGACCACTCTATCCATCAATGGAGAAATTATTAACATTGAAGGTAATCGTGCAATAAACAACGATTTCACGTTAGTTCGACTAGACAGGTTCACCTACGAACTGCAGAGAAGTGGATTTAGTGTGAGGATTCTAATCAAAGAAGGATACATCAATCTACAGATGACCTCTTCAGCAAGTGTTTGTGTTAACGCTAAAGGTTTCAGTGGAATGTGTTCATCATCAGGAAATCCATCATCTTGCTCCGATGGTGATGTCGCTTGCTACATCAATGCAGTGGGCTTGTCATCCTATGTGAAGACCTACTCATCAGGAAAGATTGACGCTGTTCAGATTGAACAGTACTATAAGACACTGAGTGTTGACACCACAGACAGTCTGTTTGATTCAGTGTCTGACGACTCTGGGTATGCAGTCAGCCTTGACGAAGGATGGATGATCACTTCTCCCATACCTGACGAGTTACTCAGCAGTTCACATCTGTGTCTGGAGGTGATGGTCAAACTGACGGGAGAAGAAGGAGTTCCGTACAATGGAGTTATTCTCTCGTACGCGCTGGAGAAAACATTTGGCGTTGTTGTCATAGATGGAATATTCCACGTGTATTTCGGAGATACGGTCATCACAACATCTGTATCAGTTGAGATTAATGTCTGGTCTCATATTGCTCTCATCTACACCAACTCAACCGGCCGCCTCATCCTCCACTACATCCACAGTGACAACATCCACGTCTACGAGGTCATCAACGTGGGAGTCGGTGTCTTCCCTGGAGGAGGATCTCTCGCTCTAGGAACGTGGCAGTTGTCAGCATCCGTGTCTGTTTCACCAGCTGTGACAACCTTCACCGGGATTGTTCAGAAAGTCTTCATCTGGCCACGGCTGTTCTCACCGCTGGAAATCCTGGCTCACTGGAAATACATCGACACAATCATTGCAGACAGTCGATTGGTTCTTGGCTGGACCTTCAGCTCAGGTCATGGACTCATCGTCAAGGACATCACTCAAGGCCTAGCATTTGTGATGTCAAAATCCAGCTCTGTGTGGATCAAGTCGGATGCCTCCATCAGTATTAAGATCAGTGAAGTGATAACGGATCTAGCTTTAGTGAAGAAAGCTGAGGAGAAGTGTGACCAGTTCTTCAAGGACAATGCACTTGAATCAGCGTGTGGAGATCTTTCAACAGCAGAGGACATGTTCCACTCTTCCTGCCTCAATGACGTCTACATATCAAACAGTGTTGATGCTTCTATGGATTCCGTTTTAGCATTTGCAACACAATGCCAAGTTGTCCTCAATAAAGATGTCTGGCCTGCTCGAGAATTCTGCAACAGTTTTGACGATCGCCATTTCCCACTGTGGCTTGGTAAGGAATGCACCAAAAAGTGTGTGTTTGGTCAGTTTAGTGTTGAGTCTGGAATCTGTCTGTGCTACGATGGATATTGGGGTAAAATATGCGACAAACAATGCCCCAGCACTCATGCTCGAATCTGCAACGATCACGGCGTGTGTGACGTGGACACCGGCAAGTGTAAATGTGACAATAACTGGCGTGGAAATGGCAACGTCTGTGACAAGTGTACCACTGGAATGATCGGCAAAGACTGCAGTATCGTGAAACCCGAGCAGCCCGCGTCGCACCCCCTGACCTGTGCTGCTGACAGAGGTGGAAACATCTTCAACTTCGCAGGGTTCGGAGTCAGCGTGAAAACAACGGGATCATTCTACCTGTTCAAGATAGACAAATTCCAAGTGGAGGTAACTCTTGACTTAAAATTTTGAGTCAATAATCAAACATTCCTTTCCTTTATTGGTTATTTCCTGTCCCGGATGCGGTGGATGGATAAAACCATAAACTGCGCCCATGCTATAACAGCCTGGCTCTGAAAGAGGACGTTAAATGTCCTGTCCTGTATTGGTAAACATAGAGACAATGTTTTTTTTTATAAATGGTCAGTAAACATAAACATACATTTTGGTTTTTCTTAATCTAATTTATAAAATCTTATTCCATTGTGTGTCCGGATTAAATTGTAAAGCAAAATTTGATTCATTTTTAAATTAATTTTTGGGTCTAAATAAAATCTTATTTAGACCGTACCCACCCAAGACATCTAACCTATACTCTTTGAAATTAGCTTCTGGATATATTAGACACAAAAAGTTAAATTGATGGGGCAAATTTAACTTTCAAAAAGATTTTCCCTGCCATTTTGGATTATAGTGGACATCTTGAATTTGAGGCCAAATTCCATTGTATTTATTGATGAATTTGGATTTATTTGTAAACTTGTGAAATCTGATAAATTTGGATTATGATGGCCATCTTGGATTTGAGGCCATATTCTATTGTACACATAGATGAGTGTATTAAAAAATGTAAAATAAAATCTGATGCATATTTAATTAACTGATAAAATACAAATTAATGTGCTCTAGTGGTGTCGTTAAATAAAACAAACTATTTTATTCCATCATAAACATACATTTTGGTCTTCCTTAATTATGTAATCTAATATATAAAATCTTATTCCATTGTATGTGTCCGGAATAAAATGTAAAGCAAAATCTGATACATTTTTAACTTTCTTTCTAGATCAAACAAGCAGCATGTCCTCCACCCAGAATCCACGACATCTGCATCATCAGCATCAGCATCAGCCTGCACAGCAGCGACCTGATCCTATATGTGGATGGTTTCAACATCAAGGCTATAGCAGATGGGGTGGAGAAGCATGGTGCAATGCCATTCACTCTTGCTACTGACGAGGGCTGCACAATCCGAGTCCAACCCATGGGTTCATGGTCTTACATGATCATGATTGAGGAGTTCAGTCTACAAATGTCAGTCATGGCAACCGGTGGCCATCTTACTGTTAACTTCCAGATCAAGGTAAAAATATTTTATTGTCCCTGAAACATTTTGGTAGTCATGGATGTTCTCTTTATTTCACTAGCATGTCTTGTGTTTGGCTGTGATTAAAAAATAAATTCATACATACAGTAGTTATAAGATTTCTGGGAGCGGGATGTAACTCTGTCGGTGGTGTGCCCGCTTTTGAAGCTATCTGTCATAGAATCGATCCTTCTCACTGGACGCATCTGCTGTTTGGGCTATTTTCCGATCTAACCTGTGCTCCACAACTGGTTCATCAAAGGCTGTGGTATATGCTGTCCTGTCTGTGGGAAAATGCATATAAAAGATCCCTTTCTGCTTATTAGAAAGAGTAGCATATGTGGCATCATCGGGTTTCCTCTAAAAAGAAATGTGTCAAATTATCATAATTATGTATGATGTCCAATAGTTGATGATAAGATAAAAATCAATGTTCTCTTGTGGCGTCATTAAACAAAACAAACTTTACTTTTTATTTCACTAGGATGTCTTCTGCTGTGCTCAAGCTGTTGAGGGTCTGTGTGGAGTCTGTGAATGTGCTGACGGCAGCAGTTCTCTCCCCTGTGGTCTGAGTTCGACTAAGCCAGCCAATGCCAAACCTCCTCTACTAGTGACTATAGAAGACTCAGATCTGACAATCATGAACAAAGCCAAGGAATCACAACTCATAAAGGGAGAAAGCGTTCTCGAGAAAACTAACTTTGATAATAAATTCCTTGATGGGGAAGGTAAGAAGACATTAAATTTAACTATTTAAAATATAGTAAAACTTGGACTAATGGGCACCTCTATATAATGGCCACACTGAACGCCCCCCCAAAAAATACCTACAAAAAAAAACTTTATTTATTTGACCTCTATATAAAGGCCGTTCCAGCCAGTGCTTCTCAACTGGTTCATCAAAGGCTGTGATACGTGCTGTCCTGTTTGTAGGAAAGTGCATATAAAAGTTCCCTTGCTGCTTATAGGACAGCAGCATGTTTTCTCTAAAAATGTGTTTGAATGACCATTCAATTTAGTTTAATGTCCAATAGCGGATGATTAAAAAGTGATCTAGTGGCGTCATTAAATAAAACAACTTCTTTTACACCTGATTTATTTTAAACTGATTTTTATGCCATAGACACCCAATAGCCGATCTTATTTTTTGTGCTGATGTGTCGTTAAACACATTTCTATCTATCTAAATAAAACTAACTTTTTTTCTTTGAACATTTTGTTTATTTAAACATTTTTCAGTTCTAATTAAGGTTTTCGTATGTGCTCTCCTGTTTATAGGAGTGCATATAAAAGACCCCTTGCTTATATGGCATTGGCAGGTTTCAGAATGTATCAGAATGACATACAATAGCCAATGATTAAAAAGAAATCATTGTGCTCTAGTGGCATCATTAAATAAAACTTTTTTTCTTTTATTCTAGGTCCAGGTACCATGTTGTGTTTCAAGGATTCCTCTGCTATCACATCTCAGCTGAAGATCCGAGGTAAATCCTTCAAGACTTTGGAGTTTCTAATAAACACCTGTACAGACAAGAAGTGTCACGGTCCGGTGCTCTCCTACTCAGCGAGGAAAACATTCACACTCGTCCACGAAGACAAACTGACAGTCAAATTCGGAGACGACGTCTTCACCACTGGACTAACAATCGAGAATAACGAATGGAACCAGATTTCTATGGTTTATAAAGACAACCTTCACCTTCTAGACCTGTACGTGTTTGATCGGAATGGTACGGTGAGGCGTAATATCCTGATGATGTCGAGCAACCCATTCCTACCCGGAGGACAACTCGCTCTGGGAAGATGGCAGCCGTCTTCTATCACAGATAACAGTAATCAGCCTCACACCGGCTTCCATGGATGCATTGATGAGCTGCGACTCTGGTCAAAGTGAGTATTTCAAGTCAGGGCTCGAATTTAAGAATTTGTAACCCACAGCAATTTTAATTGTTTTTCGCCGTGGATGAAAGACTCACCGACAGCAATTTGACAGAAGACATTTTGCCAGTGGCTAAAAAAGGTCACCGGTGAAGCAGGATAGGATATATTGTTTAACATCTATGTTCAGAGTCAGCTTATTATAGCAGATGCCTCTCCCGGGTGCAGTTTATGGTTTAATTCATCCACCACATCCTGGACTGCCAGTGAAGCACCTCACCCATGGCATTTTATACAAAACCAGTGGCAATGGCTGCCGGTGCCACCATTAAATTTGAGCCCTGCAAGTCAGTTTTAAACTCAGTCTTGTACTGTGATTCATGTTTTATTTTGTTACATGTGTGTATTGTAATTCTGTGTATAGGGAAAGTTAGTATTATCTTTCACAATTCATGTTTAAAATCAGTCATGTACATCATCACATTGATCTGGACTCAGTCAATAGTGATGCATTTTTGATTTTGTTACCTGTGTGTATTGTAATTCTGTCATGTCTAATAGTTATGTAATATTAAATGTTTGTTAACTTTTGTACCTGAGAGCCTAAATGATGTCCAATATCTGATGATAAGATAAAAATTAATGTGCTCTAGTGATGTCATTAAATAAAACAAACTTTACTATTACAATAGCCAACAATAAGATAAAAATTAATGTCCCCTAGTGGTGTCATTAAATAAAACAAACTTTACATTTACAATAGTCAATGATAAGATAAAAATTAATGTGCTCTAGTGACGTCGTTAAATAAAACAAACTTTACATTCACAATAGCCAATGATAAATTAAAAATTAATGTGCTCTAGTGACATCGTTAAATAAAACAATCTTTACTGAGAGCTACCCACATGAAATAAAACATTTATAATTATTATATTTCAGATATTTTGACAATGTGGACATACAACAACACTGGAACACTAACTACGATGCAGAGGATCCTGATCTACTCAGTCTGTGGAAGTTTGATAAGGTCAAAGGTAAGATTTGTTGAATGTTTAAAGTGGCAGTCTCTTCAATGTTAAATAACCGGTCTCTGTGGCCGAGTGGTAAGCTGTCGGACTTAAGACTGGTAGGTACTGAGATCGAATCTCTCAGTCGAGGCATGAGGATTTTTAACCTCAGTACCAACTCCAACCCAGAGTGAGTGCTCCGCAAGGCTCAATGGGTAGGTGTTTCCACTTGCACCGACCAGTGGTTCCATAAC
>JAUTWP010012896.1:0-13857 GCA_033042655.1 Cyathermia naticoides
AGTGCTCCACAACTGGTTCATCGAAGGTCGTGCTATGTGCTGTCTTGTCTGTGGGAAAGTGCATATAAAAGATCCCTTGCTGCTTATTGAAAAGAGTAGCGTAAGTGGCAGCAGGTTTCCTCTAAAGGAAATGTGTCAAAATTACCATATGGTGTACGTCCAATAGCCGATGATAAGATAAAAATCAATGTGTTCTAGTGGAGTCATTAAATAAAACAAACTTAATTTTTACTTTTGTCACATTATGGGAGAGGGATATAGCTAAAATGGTAGCGTGTCCACCTATGAAGCAGTTATTTGCAGTTTGGGATATTTTCCATTCCAACCAATGGTCCACAAAATATTCAAAAATATTGTCTTGAGAAAATATCAAGTTTTAAAGATGATTCAAAACAAGTCATTGCCAAAAAAATTTTGTTGAGTACACTTTCCTATAATTTTATGAATATGAATATTTTGTGACAGGAAGAAAACAGGGGAGATAACTGTGTCAGAATGACCTTATGTTTGACGTCTAATAGCCAATGATAAGATAAAAATCAATGTGCTGTAATGGCATAGTTAAATAAAACAAACTGTACTCTAGGGAATGTTTTTCCTGTATATACTTTCCTTTATGAATATGTTGTGTGAATCAAACAAGGGAGGTAACTGCAGTGTAGTTTTGACTCTCTTGGGAAGATATATTTCTCTAATCGTGTGTGTATCTGACATGCATATCGGGTCACGGGATGTTCATCTGATGTTTGAGTTTCCATGACAAATTAATTAACAAATCTTCCATGCTGAACTTCTGACTTCACCATGCACTGGGCATGACAGGAAGTCAAAGATCTCGGCTTCCATGTGGCCTTGGATGTCACCTCATGATATATAGCTTTAACAGTAACAGCTAGTGGGAACGACCTGTGTCTTTTGTCAGAGGTTGCCCCCAATTGAGCGTGCTTAAACAGTTATCTGATGGAAAAGTAAAGTTTGTTTTATTTCATAATGCTAGTAGCACATTGACTGCGTTTTTATCATTGGCTATTGAACGTCAAACATATGATCTTTCTGACACATTCATTTAGAGGAAACCTGCTGCTGCCACATACGCAACTTTTTCTGATTGAGACAGACAGGACAGGACATACCACAGCCTTTGCTGAACATTTCCATACAGTAGTATATACAGTGAAACCTCTCTAAACTGGACACCCATGGGACTAAGTAAAATGTCCTGTTTTCAAAGGTTTTCATTTTTCAAAGGTTGGATTTACACTAAATGGAAAAATTGGGACAAATTGTTTGTCCGGTTTTGATGGAATTCTGGTTTAGACAGTAACGTTTGTTTTATTTAATAACGCCACTGGAGCATATAGATTTTTATCTTATCAGCGGCTACTGGACATCATTCATATGGTAATTTTGAAACATTCCTTTTAGAGGAAACCGCTTCAGCCACATAGACTACTCTTTCCGATAATCAGCAAGGGATCTTTTATATGCACTTTTCCACAGACAGAACAGCACATATCATAGCCTTCGCTGAACCAATTGTGGAACACTGGTTGGAATGGAAAATAGCCCAAACAGCAGATGGGTCCACTGAGAAGGATGGGTCCACTGAGAAGGATCAATCCGATGACCATCAGCTTCAAAGGCGGGCACACTACTGACTGAACCACATCCCTCCTTATTTGTGTGTATACAGATTTAATTACATGATCTATTCCTACTTTGTAGCACAGTGGTTAGGTCACTGGCCTGAAGACCGAAAAGTACTGAGTTCAAATCCAATTAATTGGAAAGAGTACCAATAAAAGGTGTCAACATTCCTGTCATTGTGACATTAACCTCTGACCTCGGCAGACATTCAGTCTAGACGTTGAACTACATGTCAGTAGAGAGCAGGATATGGAGGTGCAGCGTCCGATTGAAAAAGTAAAGGAACACATCGATTGTTTAAAGTAGATATGTTTTATTTAACGAAAAAAGTAAAATTTGTTTTGTTTAACGACGCCACTGGAACACATTGATTTTTATCTTATCATCTGTTATTGGACCGAATGCTTCAAAGGTGGGCATGCTACGGTCTCGGCTACAGCACGCTCCCCCTTTATTTAACGATGCATTTAAAGATCATTGATTGTTTAATCATTGACTCTTGGATTTTCGTTCCAACCAGTGCTCCACAACTGGTTCATCAAAGGCTGTGGTATGTCCTGTTCTGTCTAAGGAAAAGTACATATAAAAGATCCCTTGCTACTTATCAAAAAGAGTAGCCTATGTGGTGGCAGCAGGTTTCCTCTAAAAAGAAATGTGTCAAAATGACCATATGAATGACGTCTAATACCCGATAATAAGAAAAAAATCAATGTGCTCCAGTGATGTCGTTAAATAAAACAAACTTTATTTTAATTATATACACCAGACAACCTATATATAACAGTTCTTTAAATACAGCTGATTTTCTTTCTGTCACCAGTCTGTTTCAATTAATCGTGTCTGTCCCTCTGTTAGTCCTTCCATGCCATGTTGGCCTCCGTTCAATACATAGACGGAATATGTTGAGTTAAATGTCGCATGACATGCTACTCATTTCATTTCTGCTGAGTAACTTTTCATAAAGTGAACACAGTTATTTTCTTTATACTGCTGGTGTCACTCGTATAAATAGGCTTATTGGAAAGAGTAGCCTATGTGGGAGATATGGGTTTCCTCAAAACAAACTGTCAGAATGAACATGTTTGACGTCATTAGCCTATAATTAAAAACAATGTGCTCTAGTGACATAAATTAAACACTGTCACTGCTGCTGTCATGACATAGTTAATATATAAATAAAATAACTTTCCTTTTTTTTTGTACAAATAGTGTCATTCTGTTGACAAAAACAATTCTAAAAAAAACTTTTGAAAGGATTTATTTGTTTAACCCTAGAGAACCCAAGACACTTTCTAGCATGAGAAAAATTATGTCCTCTTAGCAAAGTAACCCCAGAAAACAAAATTACATGTTTTTGGAAATATTACCTGCAGGGTCGAATATGGCACTTGTGGTATAATTTACATGTTTCAATCATGGGTTTATTTACCCTGGGTCCCAAGATATGTGGGGTCAAATTTGACCCCTTGGGTTCTCCACTTTTAACACATTGTTTAATAAGTTAATATTAGATGTTAAATATACAGTATTTGTGTCTATCATCAGAGGAAATCCACTGAACCCACATAGGCTACTCTTTCCTAAAAGTAGCAATGGGTCTCCAAAACACTTTTCTGTCTGGTAACTGCAGGTTTTCCTTTATATGGAGGTATCCACTAAAACAGTTTTTACTGCCAATATACATCAATAATATCTGAATACAATAGGCTATAGTTATCTGGTGCTATATGTATAAACAGCGTATAACACATTTAACCGCATTTATCTTCCAACCAGCTGATATTTTGCATGTAAGGTATAGAGAGTTAAACATGTTTAAATTTAGTGAAATCTGTCTAAACCGGACCCCAACTAAACTAAACCGGAATCCTGTTAAAACTGGACAAATAATTTGGTCCCAATGTGTCCATTCTGGGTACTTAGAACATAAAAAGTTGTATAATTTTTACATTTGTTTTTTTAAAGACTTTTATGGGAGCGGGATGTAATTCAGTCGGTAATGTGCCCACCTTTGAAGTGGTCAGTCGTAGGATCGATCCTTCTCAGTGCATCCAGCTGGTTCATCAAAGGCTGTGGTATGTACTGTCCTTTCTGTGGGAAAGTGCATATAAAAGATCCCTTGCTGCTTATCAAAAAGAGTAGCCTATGTGGCAGCAGCGTTTTTTTTCTAAAAAGAAATATGTCAAAATGGCCATATGAATGATGTCCAATAGCCGCTGATAAGATAAAAAATCAATGTGCTCTAATGACGTCGTTAAATAAAGCAAACTTTACTTTTAAGACTTTTATTGTAGAGCATTTCTGTACAGCTTCAGTTCTCTGTAAAACTTCACTAAAATGGATTATTTAACAAAGTAGTTAGTCTGAAAGAAAATTCTCTTTAAATAAAGTTGAGTACAGATTTTTTTTATAACAGTGCTATGTTGATATAGAATTTTTGCTGAATTAAGATTTGATTGAGAATTTCAACAAGGATTGAATTCTGTCTATAGTTGTATTGTTCAAACTCAAATTCGCATTAGTGATGATGTAAAGATAATTACAAAATATATTTTTCTAATTATTTTAGACACAGAAGTCCACAGTTTCAATTTTAATGTCAAAATTCTGCATTGATTTTCAAATTGTTAATTTTTTCTATCTCAAATGCTAATATTCATTTCAAATATCACACATATTATCACTGACTCAATCACTCACTAGATATAATAAGCTTTCAAATGAGTTGTAATATAGCCATTTGCCTCTTGGGTATAATAAACTTCATTTTTAAAGCCCGTTTTGCTATTCTGCCGCTCAAATGTTATAACCTCAGGCTCATCCCTCCTTCAATCCCTTTTGTTCCCTCCCTCTCTTGCTCCCCCTTGCTCCCTACATCCCTCACTCACCCACTCACTCACATAAAACCATAGATCACTATAATGCTGATTAATTACAAATTAAAGTAAATCCACTATGATCGGTGAATGAATAATGGTGAGGGTACAGTTGAGTTGGCAAGGAACACATGAATCTCACTCATACTACAGGGTGGTGGTGTTGCCTATTTTTTAACACTTGTCACATGGAACTGCAGTAATTCCTACATGACTACCACAAAACCTCTGACATTGGTATATGAGTTGGTGAAATGTGAACACATGAATCTCACTCATACTACAGGGTGGTGGGGTGGCCTATTCTTTAACACTTGGAACTGCAGTAATTCCTACATGACCACCACAAAACCTCTGACATTGGTATATGAGTTGCTGAAATGTGAGAGACAGTACGCTCATAGTTAGTAAATTACAACACGTCACAGTTCGACTTGTACCTTTGAGTGGCCATCATCCGATCTGTTTAGACCCAGTGCTCGGATTTCTGTAGAGTATTTCTTACACCCATTGGTCTCAGCAGGACAAGTCATTGGCTTTATTCTGCCATATTTCATTACAATCTTAGATTACATTTTAAATATTTCCACCAATATATTTGTTACTTATACTTCTGTTAAAAATAACAATGGAAGGTCCATAAATTATTGTGTTCTGTTTTAAGAATACTGTTCTATTTTAAATATTTCCACCAATATATTTGTTACTGATACGTCTGTTAAAAATAACAATGGAAGGTCCATACATTGTGTTCTGTTTTAAGAAAACTGTTCTTCTATTTTTAATATTTCCACCAATATATTTGTTACTTATACTTCTGTTAAAAATAACAATGGAAAGATCCATACATTGTGTTCTGTTTTAAGAAAACTGTTCTTCCATTTTAAATATTTCCACTAAATAAATGTATTTGTTACTTATACTTCTGTTAAAAATAACAATGGAAAGGTCCATAAATTGTGTTTCTGTTTTAAGAATATGTTTCTGTATTAATGTTGTATTAATGGGTCTTGATATAGTAATGTAACATAATAAAATAGATAATTTATGATCTGGTAATATAATTAAAGTTAGTATACAATTATTTCGTTATACATGTATAATTAAAAATTAATATTCCCTGATCTGGTAATGTAATAAAATTAATATTTTCTGCTCTAGTAATGTACCGTAATAAAATTAACATTCCCTGATCTTGTAATGTAATAAAATTAATATTCCCTGATCTTGTAATGTAATAAAATTAATATTCCCTGATCTAGTAATATAATAAAATTAATATTCCTTGATCTAGTAATGTAATAAAATTAATATTCCCTGATTTAGTAATGTAATAAAATTAATATTCCTTGATCTAGTAATGTAATAAAATTAATATTCCTTGATCTAGTAATGTAATAAAATTAATATTCCTTGATCACAAATTTTCAATTACTTGCATTGATAAAGATTCTATAACATTCTATTTTCTTAATTATGACCTAATTATGTGAATAGAAATTATTTATTCTTAAAAGTTTAAACTGAAAGATGTATGAAACCTAATTAAAATATTTTAAAGGAAAACATAATTATTTTAGAAAATTTATTATTTATATAATTTTTTGTTATTAGTATGTGTAAATGGTAATTAATATGCTATGAAATAACCAGTTATTATTTATTTAATATTATGTGTAATAATATACAATATCTAAACACTTGCAGGTGTCTGCTATAACAGCCTGGCTCTAAATGTAGATGTTAAACAACATGACTTGACCTAAACACTTGCATGCTAAAAGATTTCATTATAAACTTTTTTATTTAAGATTCTTTTTTCTATTTTATATGGTAAGTATTAAATAATATATTTAAAATCAGAACAACCATTGTTACTAAGTATTTTGAGTAATATAATATTATGTATCAGTCATCTAAACATGTGTGTGCTAAAACATTCTGTTAAAATTTAAAATTCTTTAGTCACTTCACAACAGCTATATTGAAATGGCAGTTATGTGGAAACGGTAGCTATATTAGGTCAGGTCATGTTGTTTAATGTCTACATTCAGACCCAGGCAGTTATAGTAGACACCAATAGTTTATATAGCAGCAGCAGGTTTCTTCTCTTCTACTAATATTAACAAACTTTACTTTTTCAAAAGTTAAAAATTCTTCAGTCCTGTATGTGGGAAAGTGCATATAAAAGATCCCTTGCTGCTTATCAGAAGGAGTAGTTTATATAGCAGCAGCAGGTTTCTTCTCTTCTACTAACATTAACAAACTTTACTTTGTTTCTTCAGTCATATGACAGCTACTAGTATATTGAAACGGCAGCTATATAGAAATGGCAGCTATATTGAAATGGCAGCTATTTGAAAATGGCAGCTCTCTTGAAGCCTGCACTGTAAAAGGGAAGCTAGCTAACTGTCACGCTCCATGGAACACTCCCACTGAGGCAGATCAGCCCGCCCATCACTCGAGGAGGCGTGGCTTCTGCTCATCGATTGGCCATCGTGAAACACACTATGTGACAGTGCTAATAACAGAGAATACCGTTATGAAGTGTTTAGCTTTTCAACCGATGAATCAAAGAGAAGGTCCCCTACATAGTTTTATTTGCCTATGTCTCAGTAAACACGTGCTAATCCCAATGAGAGCACTACATTTACCGTACCCAGAAAAAGAAGCGCATAATTAGAAGCTGATAGAGTATCAACTGCGGCAAGTTTTATCATGACGCGGTAGCAACCCGATACACTGGCATTTATTAATGTAGCCCACGATCTTCCTTTAATTCAAAACGATACTCTTATTGATACATTGATTTTTCTCATACTGTTTGTGAATTTGACAAATGTGCGCGTGGCTTATGACAATTGTCAGTCAAGCTATACAGATATACTTTCCTACACCAGCTACTGCGACAAGTTTCTCTTTTATCAGTTTAATTGTTTAAAATAAAATTATTTATGAAAGTTTATTAACTTGAGAATGTTCAGCAAGAGACAGGCTGTGTTGACTTGTGATCCCTGGAAGAAAGGTATAGTGGCAGTGTGTTATTTTAATTAATATTTACTCATTTGTAACTGTTTTACCTGTTAGGTAATTATTTTATTTTTTTAAATCACTTTTTTAGTGGTTATGTTATTTTAATTAATATTTACTCAATTTTTTTCATACCTGTTTTACCTGTTAGGTATTTAATTATTTTTAATTTAAAAAAAAAAAAAAACTTTTTTTAGTGGCTGTGTTATTTTATTTAATATTTTCTCAATTTTTTCATACCTGTTTCATCTGTCAGGTACTTAATTTTTTATTGATTTTTTTTTATTGGGGTTGTTTTTTATTATATTTTTTATTATTCATTTCTCTTTTTTTTGTGTGGTTAAGATAGATATTTTTATACATTGTGTGCTTTAATGCTTTATTAATATTTAGTTATAAAAACTACTAACATTAAATACAAAAGGTATACTATTTTTTATATTAGACTACCGTTCACTAAATTAAATAAAAAGATAAAAAAAATTAAGATTAACAAGTTTTTAAAAGACTGTGACACTATAATTTTTCTTATTTTGTGACATGGTTTATTTCTTTTTCCATGCTTTTTTTTCTTTTATATATATATTTTTTTTATATTATACCCACATTAAAACTATTACACAATTAGAAAGGACTGAACCCATCTGCAGTTTGGGCTATTTTCCATTCCAACCAGTGGTCCACAACTGGTTCATCAAACGCTGTGATATGTGCTGTCTATGGAAAAGTGCATATAAAAAATCCCTTGCTGCTTATAAAAAAGAGTAGCCTATGTGGAGGCAGTGGGTTTCCTCTAAATGGAAATAGTTTGGGCTATTTTCCGTTCCAACCAGTTCTCCACAACTGGTTCAACAAAGGCTGTGGTATGTGCTGTCCATTGCTGCTTATTGAAAAGAGTAGCATATGTGGCGACAGCAGGTTTCCTTCTAAAAAGTGTGTCAAAATTACCATATGAATGACGTCCAATAGCCAATGATAAGATAAAAAATCAATGTGCTCTAGTGACATTGTTAAATAAATCAAACTTTTTTTTACTAAAAGGAAATATGTCAAAATGACCATATGTATGACGTCCAATGGCCGATGAGAAGATAAAAATCAATGTGTTCCAGTGACGTCGTTAAACAAAACAAACTTTACATTACTTTAACTTTGAGAAGTGTATTGTGGCCTAGTTAGTAACATGACTTGGCTGTTTCATGCAGTAAGTCTTTGAAGTGATAACTAACTGGTCTTCCTTCTGTGATAAACCGAGATTAGTTGAAACTTTAAACTCAGTCTGAACATCATAAATAGTTTTTTTACATCCGTAGTAAGAAAGCTTATTAAATAGACATTTATCTAGAGTTACACTGTCATAAATTAGTCACACTTAATCAGTCATTCTGTCAACTCTATCTGATAATTAATTATTCAAATTATTTATATGTTTTACC
Source organism: Cyathermia naticoides (assembly GCA_033042655.1). Lineage (NCBI taxonomy): Eukaryota > Metazoa > Mollusca > Gastropoda > Neomphalida > Neomphalidae > Cyathermia > Cyathermia naticoides. The sequence goes on from JAUTWP010012896.1 coordinate 8,990, forward strand.
TATTTTCCATTCCAACCAATCATCTACAAATAGTGTCATAGTACCGGTATGTGTTGTCCTGTCTGTAAGTCCATATAAAAGGTCTCTTTATACATATTAAAAAGAATAACCCTTGTGGCAGTAGAGGGATTCCTCTAAAAGAAATTGTGTCAGAAAGACTGGGTCATATGTTTGATGTTGAATAGCTGATCATTAAAAAGCAATCTTGTTTTATATGTAGATTCACTTGGGACTAATGCAATATGCTGGTTTAGACAGTGCTGGTATAGACAGGTTTTATCCAGAGTTATGTAGCTGGATGGGACTTTGAAATTGTGCTGGTTTACACAGAAATCCACATTAGACAAATACTGGTTTAGACAGTCCACTGTACATGTAATCTATTTACCACCTCAATGTGGTAATAATTAATTTGTTTGTTAACTATGTGATACTTAATTATTCAAATTCTCTATATACACATGTAATTTTCTATTTACCAGTATGCTATTTAATCAGAAATGTATTAACTGGACTGTCTAAACCAGGTTTACTTTGGACCAACAAAATATGCTGGTTTAGACAGTGTCGATACAGACAGGTTTTATCCAGTTACTGTAGCTGAATGGAACTTTGAAATTGTTCTGATTTACACAAAAATCTGGATTAAACAAATGCTGGTTTAGACAGAGTGCTGGTATACACAAGTTTTATCCAGAGTTATGGAGCTGGATGGGACTTTTAAATTGTTCTGGTTTACACAGACATCCAGATTAGACAAATGCTGGTGGGAGTGGGATGTAGCTCAGTCGGTAGTGTGCTCGCCTTTGAAGCGATCGGTCGTCGGATTGATCCTTATCAGTGAACCCATCTGCAGTTTTGGCTATTTTCCATTCCAACCAGTGCTCCACAACTGGTTCATCAAAGGCTGTGGTATATGCTGTCCTGTCTATGGGAAAGTACATATAAAAGATCCCTTGCTGCTTTTTGAAAAGAGTAGCCGATCTGGCGGCAGCAGGTTTCTTCTAAAAATTTGTCAAAATGACCATATGAATGACGTCCAATAACCGATGATAAGATAAAAATCAATGTGTTCTGTTGGCGTTGTTAAACAAAACAAACTTTACTTTACTGGTTTAGACAAGATTCCACTATATAGCTAAAGAAATCAGTGACCATATTTTTCCATTGAAAAGCCTTTATATTCATTATTATGATTACTCATCACAGAGACAGAATTACAATGTCAAGTCATGCTATTGTTGACATGTTTCTATTGTCATACAGTCATGATAATCACTTTAGCCAATTCTGTGCCAGTCAATACCATTATAATTAAACTCTTTTTGAGTGGAATACAACTTTTTATATACTCTGTGAAGATGAATACCTTGTATTAACATGTGGAGATAATCAAATTGTTTTTAATTCTTTGAAAATGTCATTCAACTTTGTAGAGCGCACTTTTATATACTCTGTGAAAATGTCATTCAACTTTTATGGATTTTATTAAACAATGGGATTGTATATATAGGAACTCTGTCTAAACCAGCATTTGTCTAATCCAGATTGCTGTGTAAACCAGCATGAATTCAATGTACTGTTCCAATACCGTTACTTTGAATAAAATCTGTCTAAACTGAGCAGGATGTAGCTCAGTCAGTAGCGTCCCCACCTTTGAAGCGGTCAGTCATCAGATCGATCCTTCTCAGTGGACCCAGCTGCAGTTTGGGCTATTTTCCATTCCAACCAGTGCTCCACAACTGGTTCATCAAAGGCCATGGTATGTGCTGCCCTCTCTGTGGGAAAGTATATAAAAGATTCCTTGCTGCTTATCGGAAAGAGTAGCTTATGTGATGGCAGCAGTTTCCTCTAAAAGAAATGTGTCAAAATTACCATATGAATGACGTCCAATAGTTGCTGATAAGATAAAAAATCAATGTGCTTTAGTGTAGTCGTTAAACAAAACAAACTTTACTATATTTTACTTTGAATTGTCTAGGTTACTTCCAACCATGGAAAACTATCACTGTTGTTTGAGGAGAATTGTTTATTATAAATGGAGCAAAAGTCATATCAGATTGAGTTGCCAAACAACTGTAGCACATCTCCATAAGTGAAATCAAACTGAGTGGCTATAGTATGGTGTAGCAATTCCATATAAAATGTGTTTGTGCTATGTAAAAGCAGGATACCAGTCTTCATTTAGGTGTGGTAGGGGAACCAGACAGTGATATAATTTCCTCTGAAGAAATGTGTCAAAATTAACATATGTATATCATCTGATAGCCGATGATAAGATAAAAATTGATATGTTCCAGTGGCGTCATTAAATAAAACAAACATTATTATTGAGATTAAGAAATATTTGTTTAAAGTGGCAATGTCTGGGTTTTTTAATATTTAACCATTTAGAATATATCTTGTACGTTTGATGTACACCACGCTCCATTCTTCTGATGCAACAATTTACTGTATCGTAATTAGATCACACGAAATACACTATAAATCGGCGAGGTGAGTCACCAACTATCCACCATTGCTAAGTCGTAGCGCTATTCACGTGGCCTAAATATGATACAGCAGATCATTGCCTCAGAAAAACGGAGTGTGGTGCGCATCAAACAAACGTACAAGATATATTATAAATGGTTAAATATTTTTTTAAACAGACACTTCCCCTTTAACATCCCAGGACAAAACAAAATCAGCTATTCAGGACAACCTGTGATAGCGGACGCCTGCCATGGGCACCAGTTATGACATCAGTCATCTCTATGGTCCAAGTCAAGTCAAAAGTTTTAACGTCTACATTCAGAACAAGCTGTTATAGCAGATGCTTTCTTGGTCCCCAGTTATGACATCAGTCATCTCTATGGTCCAAGTCAAGTCAAAGGTTTTAACGTCTTCATTCAGAACAAGCTGTTATAGCAGATGCTTTCTTGGACGCCAGTTATGACCTCAAGACAGGATTAGATTTGTCTTGTCTGTTTGCAACTGTAATAAAATTATATTTTTTTGTCGACAGGAAAGGTAAAATTGAATATTATGAACAACAAAGGAGAGAGTCCGATGTACGTGGCAGCTCAGGAGGGGTATCACGAGATATGTGAGGTGCTTGCGTCTGCCGGTGCAGACGTGAACTTCGTGTGTAAAGACGACTCCAAATTCACACCACTCATCACTGCCATAGCAAATGAATGCATAAAAGTTGTTAAAATATTGCTCACGGTTTGTTATCTTATTATTATTAATTTAGTGGGCAAGATTTCTACCTGTTTCCCCACTTCCTTAAAAATTAGTTTAAATAACATCGTATTTAATAATTTTTTAATTAACTTATTCGTATTATTAAATTAGGGTTTTGATAGAGTTAAAACAAATTTTAATTAACTTATTCTTATTAATAAATTAGGGTTGGGATAGAGTTAAAACAAATTTTAATTGACTTATTCGTATTATTAAATTAGGGTTTTGATAGTTAAAACAAATTTTAATTAACTTATTCTTATTAATAAATTAGCGTTGGGATAGAGTTAAAACAAATTTTAATTAACTTATTCGTATTATTAAATTAGGGTTTTAATAGAGTTAAAACAAATTTTAATTAACTATTTGTATTATTAAATTAGGGTTGGGATAGAGTTAAAAAAAAAAACTTATTCTTATTATTAAATTAAAGTAAACAAACTTTACTAAAAGAAATGTGTCAAAATTGCCATTATGTATACGTCCAATAGCCGATGATAAGATAAAAAAATCAACTTTATATTTGTTGCAGTACAACTGTGATCTGGAGTCACGGGACAGTGATGAGTGGACAGCGTTGTGGCACGCCTACACCAACAGCAACGAGGAACTCGTCGAGATCCTCCTCAAAGCAGGGGCAGATAAATCTTTCCCAAACTTCGATGGGATGACAATGTTGCAGGATGCAATAGAAAATGATGAATATCATATGATTGAACTGTTGCGCAAATATTAATTTTCATTTTGTATTTTCATTTCATCTGCTTAGTGTAATGTTTATTGAATGATTGAAAGAAAGATTGTTAATGTTCTTTTTACTGAAATGTTTTTTATGATGTATAAAAGAAAGATAGATTGAGATCTGGATTGGTGTGGGTGTATTCACTCATGTGTTAAATTTGAACTTTTTATTCAAGACTTACTTTGTACACATATTTTCATAGAATGGTCTAGTCAAAGTTATAGAAAGAAAAATATTTTGTTTTTCTCTTTTTTCTTAATTTTTTTATAGTGATGGTAAGGTTGTATTTTCATGACATTATTGTAGTAAAATTATGTCCATATTGCCATATTTATCTAATGGAATTGAAACCTTTTTTAATAATTTAATATTTAATAAAATTATATTTATTTTACAAATTACATATAATTACTATGATGTATAGTGACCCTGGGCTTGTTAAATACAAAATAATTTTTTTGTTATTCTAAAGTTTAGCATTGTATAGATCACCATTACGCCATTTTAAAACTCCTCATAACAATAATTCCATTGCTAATACGGATTGTGTTGCTAACACCAGTGCAATAAAACAATGCACCTCATTATACATCTAAATGTAGCTTTAATTTTACACTTGAACATATTAATAAAAACTAATTTTAAATTATTTGCTTTGTCTTTTACTGTACAGTGAATGCAGCTCAGAATATACATGTAGTTGCTGAAAAGTAGTTCGTTTTATTTAACGACGCCACTAGAGCACATTAATTTTATTTTATCTTCGGATTTTGGAAGTCAAACATAGTAATTTTGACATATTTCATTAGAGTAAACCTGCTGTCGCCACATATGCTACTGTTTCTAATAAGCAGTACTGTAATTTTATATGCACTTTCCCACAAACAGAATGACACAT
>JAUTWP010013007.1:0-13856 GCA_033042655.1 Cyathermia naticoides
ATGACTTTAAAATCTTTAATTTATACAGTATATGACTTTAAAATCTTTAATTTATACAGTATATGACTTTAAAATCTTTAATTTATACAGTATATGACTTTAAAATCTATAATTTATACAGTATATGACTTTAAAATCTTTAATTTATACAGTATATGACTAAAAATCTTAATTTATATGCCATCAAAATCAGTAATTTGTATCATCTTAAACTGTAAACTTTTCAAAGTTTATAAAAGTTTCATAAAGTATGGGGAAACAAGTGAAGTTATGACTATTAATGTAGGCTCAGTTTTGACTAATAGTTCATAAAATATTAACCAAGAAGGTTACTATTTATAAATGTATTAGCTGTTCCAAGTGTGCTTGAGTATAGGTCAGAGTTATATTCTACTGAAACAAAGTGCCTCACTATGCCAATAAGACAAAGACCAGTAGCTCCCACATGAGTAACACACATGCCTATGTACAATGGGGGTAATCAAAACCAATGCTGCACTCCAAGTTGATGCCCCTGTTGATAGGACCTCAACCCAGTAACCAAGGAAACGGTATTGGCAGACACACCACATGTTGGTAGGAGGATGAAATCTTGGAGTTCTGAAGGAATCAGACTAAACGCACCATGACTGGAGCAACTTCTGTATGACACAATTTCCGTTTCCCATTTTACAATCTCATATTGCAAAATATTTATTTATTTCAAATTACATTTTAAAGGAAAACATGTTATAATAATACAGTAATTATTTTTATAATAGCTTTATAAATTACTTATAATTATTTATAAAGTTATAGCAAACAAGATAAGAGTGGATTTGAGAAACAAATTATTTAAATACAGTGCACACTATTTAAACCAACATCCCTATAATCAAGGTTTTTAAAGTGTTAAATTATTTTAATTATGTACATGTACAAGAAAAAAACATGCATATAACCATATACCTATGTAAACTACAATTTTATTTGTTGTTTACACACATTTAAACAAATGTAATTTGTAATACAAAATACAAATTTAAATGTTTAATATGGTAGATAATCCTGGACTAAACCTCCCATCATGGGTAGGGTGTCCGGCGAAGTCGGACATCATGCCAAGGAGGGGCATGCTTGAACACTTTTTTTAGTGATGTAAGCACGTTAAAAATTTTCCAGTCGAGTCCTGGACTAACACAAGAAACTGAGTCATGTGTCCAAAACATGCTTGAATGTTGAATAAATATAAGAATAAAAATATATTAAACCAATCAACCAATATCAAAATGGAATTAATTCTGTTTACTCCTAAAAGTTACTGAGTGCATGGAAACCATAGGTTGAACAGAAGTACTCGAATGTTTGAACCATGGGATGAACCATACTGGATAGTTTGATAGAATGACTGACAATCTCAATTAAACATGCCCTTCTGTTTTCTTTTAAAAAGTGGGGAAGACTTATTTTTATTGGGAAATTGCAAGGAACATGTGAACCATGTTTCATCCAAGTGTATACACTCTTTCTTCAGACAGTTTAGCTGAACCTGTCTAGCATAATCAATTGTGATGGCACTCATTTAACAGTCTGCATAGGAAGCAACAATTATAACAGATACAACAAACAATCATGCCATGTTCTATTTAAATCTCTTCACCATTCTTGTTCATTTAAGAGCAAACATCTTATCTGATCTGAAAGGCCATCTTTCATTTCAAATCAATTTAAAAGAAAGAAAAAGAAACGACACAGTTAAAAGAAACATCTTATGGTTGGGGTGTTGCCAGGAACTAGAAAGAGTGACTGGTAATAAAGTAGCTGTAACAACACAAATACCAATAAATATGTCTGGGCAGCACATGTATATGCTAAGTTGGGAAGTAATCACTCAACAGAAGCTGTAACACAAATCGTCTGCTGTAACATTTGTTTGAATTATTGCACCATCAAAACGGCCTAATGAGATACCAGTTTACCTCACTGAATATGCAGTGGGCTCGTCTATAATTAATGGATTCAAAACAGATGGATACATGCACAAATGGATGGTGTAACATCAGTTGGTTAGATTTATTTTCATGCTTATGTCTAATTAAGGTTCAATCACGCTGTCACAGCCACACAGCTCAGCTTCCTGCCCTTTCCCATAGACAGGATTATGACAAGACCTGTTTCTGCTTATCTAAAAGAACTCTCAATGTGACGGCAGCGGGTTTCCACTGAAGAAATGTGTCAAATTGACCATGTTTAACATGCAATGGCTAATAGTAACTACTAAGATAAAAATCAATGTGTTCTAGTGGTGTCATTAAATAAACAAAACTACTTTCATGATTTTTAAAGTTTGTAATAACCAGCAATTGAAAATTAAAAGGTCTAATAAACAAGAGTTTAGTACATTCAGTGGCAGATCTGTGGGCATACCTCAAGAATTGTAGATGTTCTAACTATCATATGATATGTACTGTCTTATAGAGCACACATGGAATAAATAAACTGTCTGTTTCTATGTGTACTGTCTCAGTGCACACACACTCCACCAATGCCTTAAAAAAAACTGTATCTGCTCCTGACATTGATCCTGTGATGGGTGTCAAAATATTTATTTAATGCAATGATTCATCCATACAGTGAGTAAAAGTGGAAAGTAACAGCTTCTGAAAATACATTGGGCTTTCTGTACACAATTACGGTAATGCAAATAATCACTAACAAAAGCCATAAAGATAGGAATGATCTAAGAATGGTACATGTATAAATATCTCACAAATAAATAAATGATGTTAAGAATTACATCATGGTAATGCCACATTACAATAAAGCACTTAGCAACAGCAACCATGATGAAACAATCATATATAAACATAAAACAGATAAAACCACAACCTCGAAGAAAAACAAATGCTCAAGAAAAATATATAGCAAAAATGTAAAAACAGAAATCAGTAAAATCTTCATCAAACTAATAAAAAAAACCTTCCCTCAACACAATAACTACCACAAAATGTTTAACAGTAATACAGTACTGTTGAGCTACAGTCACAAGAACAATGTTGAATCAATCATAAAAGCCATAGGACAAAAATAATAAAACAGAAAATCTACCAGGAAACAAACAAAATAGTGTGTAACTGCAGAATGTCCATTGAATGGAAAATGCCTGTCAAGCATCATGGTATATGAAGCTACCATCATCACTACCAACACAAATAAGAAATATGTTGAAATTGACAGGAAGAAACTTCAAAGAAAGACACAGAAACCACAAGAAATCCTTCCAAAATGAAAAGTACAAAAAAGAAACTGGAGAAACTGAACTTTCAAAATATATATGGGGACTGAAACAAAATAGAATACAATACACTGTAACCTGGAAAATACTTAAAACCTACAATACTACCATGCGGTTATCAGGACAATGTAATTTGTGCATGGATGAATGCCTTCACATATTAAACAGTAACGTCATCCACCAACAGTCACATTCGCCTGATGATCACCGTATAGCGTCAAAACTGCTAGTTTCGGAAAAACCAATTTTAGTGTATGACTACAATACATAGTCTGTAGCAATCCAGAAAATTTGTGGAAGCAATCAGCAGTGTTGTCGTAAAAACTGATTTGCAATGGGATTTTTATTATTTTTGTGTATTTACTTAGTTAATATTCCTACAAAACTGCAATCGCAAGATGATCCAAATTTTGATGACTGCTGTAGCACAGCACACAATTTAGATAACAGGAAGCACATCAAAGCACACAGTCAATCTTTATATCAACTACACATTCTGTGTTCATATGGACTCACTAGAACTTTCCCAACACACAGATGCACAAAAAGGGAAACAATAAACCTTTGTTTCAGATTTCTTAATGTAAGACTATCTCCTAAAATTTTACATGCGGCTGCTTTTCTAGTATTTTGCTGCGTAACCATGATGTAATACTAGACAATACACGTTCCATAATTGTTAACATCATTTAGTGATTTGCTTTGTGTGCAGACATTCCTAGCATGAATGTGCATCTACTGTGAGAAAGACACGTTTAAGGGATGTTTACATAATTCTGGAGATAACTGGAAATATTTAGACCAAGATACAAATCATGAGTTGAAACATACTGAATGGATGATCTGTATTTTCTGAAATTTGTAGTAGAATTCATCAATCATTTTAAGAGTGAAAGGAAAGAAAATGAATGTTGGGAAATGCATTATGTACATGCCCACTGAGTAGTTTAATTTGTAGTTTTTCAAACATCCAATTCAAACAGCATATACAATGGCCTTTGATGAACCAGTTGTGGATCACTAGTTGGAATGGAAAATAGTCCAAATGCAAATGGTTCCACTGAGAAGTATCGACCCGACAACCAACCATTTCACAGATAGATTTTCTTGAGTGAACAATGTATCATTCCTAATCATTTTAAAAGACCAAATCCTATCATGGAATTTGATGATACCCATGGGCCATGTTCCAAATCATACGTTTTCAAACTATTATCATAGTGGATTTATTGACAGAACGGTTTGGTAATATTGATATTATTGTATTGTTAAATACTAGTACATAAGCCCTTGTTTCTGAATGGCTACTGTTTGAATGAAGTACTTGTTAAAACACAAGTTTGGGTCCAGCTCAATGTTCTTTTCAACACATCTGCTTGTTCGGGAATTATCCAACTTACATGCCAGAGTAAGGTTTTAACGTGTTTATACACCAAATAGTGAAATACATTTATTGAACCACATTCATCATCAGTACAAATTAAAATAACAATTTTTAAATGGCTTGCCTTCTTATTTCAAAGACCATGGCAGACAGCACATACCAGTCTGTAATGGAGCTCATTTAGGAATGGGTTAATATTTCAACTAGAAAAGTAACGTTTGTTTTACTTTGTATTTAATAATGCCACTAGAGAACATTGTTTTTTAATCATTGGCTATTAATTGTATTCCAAACATACAGTAATTTTGATACTTTTTAGAGAAAACCTGCTGCCACTACTTAGGGTATGTATTTTCGATAAGCAGCAAGAGGTCTTTTATATGCCCTTTTCCACATAGAACAGCACATACCACTACTTTTGATGAACCAGTTGTGGACCATTAGTTGGAATGGAAACCTTCAAACTTAATAATAATTGATAAACTATATATATTATACCAAAACCAGAAGACCATTAAAACAGACTATCCTAGATTGTAAATTATATCAGGTGCTCGATGCATTTTTTAACATTTATCTGTAACCTTCCTTAGCAGAATGTTTAGCAGAAGAAATATAAGATCTTCTCATACTTCAAACATATAGTACTGTGCTACATAGGGTTAACAAGATGCTTGCATCTGTTCCTAACATTGCAACAATTTCAAACAAGTTTTCTTTGGCCTTCCATAGCAGGAACTTTCAGGCATTGAAATACAACATTTTCCTAGGATGAAGATATAGGGCCGAATTTACCAGGCCTGTTTTGGTTAAACATATGCGTTTAAGCACTGTAAATGTATGTTGTTAGATGTGTGTAAGAGAAAAACATGCTTCATAAATTAGGCCCATAGTATTCTGCTACAGAGGGTAACAATTTCCCTCCAACTTGCATGCCTCCATCTGTTCCCAACAACTTTGAGAAATTTTATTTGACCTTGCAGCACTGCCAAGAACTTGGCAAATACTATTCTTTGTAACCTACATACTGTTACTGTAGAAACCATATATTTTTAAAACAAAATACACTGTAATTTCATTCTAAATAGTTCTAGAACCATTGTTTAAAGTTATAAACATAAGACTCATATTTTAAGAGAAATCCTTGGTCTGTTTTATCTCTAATCACATACCCAGTATTCAGGTGAATAAAATATGTATTGTGTTTGTTCAATACTTATACCTACACAAGGTACCCATATATATGTGATATATAATAGTATACATATATACAGTGGATTCTATCTAAACCAGCATTTGTCTAATCCAGATGTCTGTGAAAACAAGCACAATTTTAAAGTCCCATCTAACTAACTCTGTAACTTTGGATACAATCTGTCTATACTGGCACTCTGTTTAAACATTTCATTTGTCCCAAGTGAATCTGTTTTTTATATAACGTGATTGGGCATGTGTGCGTGCCTGTGTGTGTATTTTTCACTACATAAGGACTATGGTCAGGTGTCCTATGTTTTTAAACATGCAGACAAGTTAACTTGACCTATACCAGTACTTTAAAAATTTATTGCACGAGCATTGTAGTATTGTACGCCTATATGGCTACAAGACATTCAAAACACTGACCAATTCTTTCTTCAACTATTTATAATACAGCTCTACTGTTCTATGAATGAAGTTTCAAACACATAGCCAAAAGTGTGTTAGTGTGCATGGTGATACTGATAGAGATGGGCTTTTGTTTAAAATGTTTCTTATTACTAATTTTAAAAGTTACTTTCTGTACAAGATTGCAAGCAATTAATTAATTATATTTTACAATCATAGGAAGTCATTGATTTGGCAATTTGGACCATATAATTATTATATTCGAGATATCTTGTGTATATTGATCCCTAGGCTCAAAATACAGTGGACTGTCTAAACCAGATTCACTTGAGACTGACAAACTATGCTGGTTTCGACAGAGTGCCGATATAGACAAATTTTATCCAGAGTTACAGAGCTGGATGGGACTTGGAAATCATGCTGGTTTACACATGTGGATTAGACAAATGCTGGTTTAGACAGTCCACTGTATACATACAAATCATTATATATTCATATAGAGAAATGGTCGGGTCCCACATGATCTTGCTTCAAGACAGCGTGACATTTGAGAAAAAGACATTGGAGATTGAGAGTGTTTACTGTATATAAATCTTTACGAAAAGGTGATGTAAAATGTCTGACATCCTAACAATTAAGTACAGTCAATGCTATTTCACAAGTAATAAAACTGAAACATCATATGGGTTTCATTCAGTAGGTGATAGAAGATAAACCTAATCACTGATGGCATGCGCTGTAAGTAGCTACCTATACAAAATATAATTGGGGCTGATCATGAAAAAAAGTAAACAGTCTTGGAGAATTCACCGAAATCAGCGATCCATGTCTGTACACGAGCTACATATGTCAATCACAGGTAAGCGCCACCTAAAAGAAAGCTGCAGGTCATGTTCAGAGGTCATGTGCAGAGGGTCAGGCTGTGGAAGAGCATAGGACTATATCTTCCACCTTCCCAATATAGCATTCCCATATATGACAATAGGCTGGCTCATCTCCCTGTCTCTTCCATATAAGCTACTCCCCTCGGACGGCAGCCAAACCTGCTGTAATATGAGTCTGGTGGGTTCCACTGTCTGTATGAACGGTACAGCACTGATAAGAAAAAGCTCTTAAAATGGATGCACCTAGGTCAGCTGTGAAAGGGGAGGTTCCACAATGCAAATGAATCTGACCTGAGGAGCCCCTGTGCCAGAATTACGTCAGGGTGCCACACTCTTGTGCTGCCATCGTACCTACTGATCACCCAATGCCAGAAATATGGGCTTTTTACACCTCACATGGTTTGCATTCTTTTCTGAGGCAAGATTCATGGAATACCCATATACATCCCTCTCTGTCGTATAAAATGCTAGTTTCCCAACTGCAAGCATGCTTACATGTCTATTTTCTCCTGCGCAGTAGGACTGTATTCTGACCATTACAATGCTTGGTAGTTTCTCACACCAGGCGGATGTTTATAAAATACCTGGTCATACCTTGCTACTTGGATAAGAACTGTAGTTTCGTTGACATGGCACTCAAACAAAACAAAAAATAACACCAACCATGTGGAGTTTAGTATTATTTTTTCTCTGTGGATGTGATTCAGAGACATCATATCATTAATTAGGATTTGTTTATATTACAGGTGTAGTATGTGTGTGAGGTGTTGTGTGTGCCACATGCATGGTTTGTTGTGTGCTCTCGCAAAACAATTTCGATTGCTTTTCATATATTTATCTTATCTGTGTGTGTGCCTTCTCTCAAACAACCCTGACCCACATACTAAAACATTTAACAGTACTAAACCAATCAACTGTCACCAAACTATGTCAAACTTCATGACCTATATTTATTGACCTAATTAATTCAAATCTACCAATATGGTACTGTAATGATAAAAATTTGTCACTCTAGTGTTAAAGTTTTAATCTAAAATACAACTTATTAAAAGATATTGCTTCTAAATTTTAAAATGAAATTATTATACTGTTCTGTCATTGGACACTCACCACATAGTTTTTACTTGTTACTTTTATGTTAACTTCTACTTAATTCTAATGTCAACATAATCATAATTATTTTGTCACTAAAACAAATTTCTTTATTAACAGAATTCAGTAATCATTTTTTAGTAAACAAAATCTATTATCAATCTACAGCTGGTACTAACACATTTGTCATAAGCTTATACAGCATTTAAGTGTTGTATCAGCACAAACTTTGATTAAGACAATTATATTTAAAGTATGTACAATTTGATTGCAGATTCTGTATTTCAGCCTTCTTACATGAATTTAGTTTTATAAGAACACATGCTAGTTTTAATATTTACAATGCTTGAACTATTTAAAAATAAATGTTTTTTCATTCAGAATTAGCTGTTAAAGACTGTTTTATCTGGCATAAATAATATATAAATAAATTGATGTCCAAAAGGCATTGTACTGTAAAAGATGGACAAAGATAAGGTATATTTTATCGGATATAAATATTTTTTTTTTTACTAGATTCATTGTAAACCCTTGACAGTTGGTAATTGTTGCAGTAATAGTACACCAAATTTGATAATATAAAAAAATAAATAGCACCATATATTATTCAAAATGATATCTCTGTACAAAATAGTTCAAGGATATTTAACAAATCCTTGATGACTTTAAAGCACTTGCATGAGAAACAAATACTGAGTTACATCTAATTAACTATCTGAATTTGATATCTTTTCCTTTTTCTTTTTTTAACTAACTCTGTCCACGTGTGTGTTACAAAGCCTTTTTCCTTGGTTGATTGGGGACCAATGCTGTTACCTTCAATCTCTTGCATTTGAATTTGAACCTGTATTTTTCCTGATTACCAGCTACTAGACACAACTTTGGTGTCCTGTCTTTCTTGTCACCAAAGCGACTGCTATTCTGTAGCTGGTTGAAATCGGGCCAAATTGAAGTAGTTACAGGCATTTGGTCCCCTTCAACCAGCTGTAGTTAGCAATCTTATCACCAGATGGAGCCACACAGACAGATCACCCTAGTGACCTCACTGTTTATAAGAAGTTTATTTAATCTTGCATGGTAGATTATGTTTAGTCTTTTCACTCATTCATAAGATTCTCGCAGTGACCTTAAACTAAATATTCACTCATTCATGTCAAATTCCTCTCATAAAAGGCCTATTCATTATTTGTTATTAAACAAGATAGTATTATATTCATAATTTTATCATTAGATTAAATATTACTATTTAAAAAATGTATTTATCTATTACAATTGATATTATATTTTTTTAAATCTGATCTTATTAATGTAAATTTATCACGTCAATTTTATAACTAAATAGAATTCACATTCATGTCATATTAAATATTTTAATTAAGCAACTGTTAATTAAAACACATATATCAAAATAAACATGAAAAATCAAACATACTGTAAAATAGAAATATTTTTGCACTACTATTTCGCGTTGGTACCTCTGACAAGGTAATTTGCTGGAAACATGTTCGCGTTACTCCAAGGAGACACAATTGTTAAATCACTTACCACACCATAGGGAATATTCACGCAGGGAATTAAGTTTGTGTTGTAATTTAGATTATTGCGATTTTCGTGTGAATATTTCCTGCAAAGATATTTCTTTTTACGTTAAGACAAACAATAAATTAATTCGATGAGGCTAAAGAAAATTCTTAACAGCAATTATGAACTAGAGATGCAAGTAAAAGACTAAAAAAAAATACATTGGATGAAATATATTTGAAAAAATATGTTACATACTGAAACAGATATTTTCTTTGTTGTTAAATAAAATAAATGTACTTAATTCATTGTATTTTACTAGAATTGGAGGGGGTAGTGGTGCACACCATTGCCCAAAGAAAGGAATGTTTGTTTCAATAACACTCAGACACATTGTTTTATTTATTAAGCTGTCAAACATAACGTATTTGTGATGGATACTCATGGTCTTCAGAAAAAAACATGCTGCTGTCACATAGGCTACTCTTTCCAATAAGCAGCAAGGGATATTTTATGTGCACTTTCTAACTTTCTCAGACTAGATGAACCAGTTGTGGACTACTAGATGGAATGGAAAATACTGCATATTGTAATCAACTATTCAGTCAATATGCATCTGGTGATTTTGTTTTATACTAGTAATTTGAATGTCTAATATCAATACTAAAATGAACCTTATTTTAAAATCAGATTTTAATCATTCTAAATGAAATTTGGGTGGGAGTACTCTAACCATTCATTGCATTCAGTCAGGCAGCCATTAACCTTGCTGTAATTGTAAGATGAGCCAGGTAAGGGAAATGTCTGGAATGTCAGGTAGAGGTGCTGTGCTGCGTGTGCTCAGTTTGGTACATGAAGGTGATAGCTGGGTCTATATTTAGTAGGGGGATAGAATGTCAGAAGGCATGTGCTCTTCTAGCATGCAAATGAAAAGCATGTGTGCAAGATAATAAGCAACAAAGGGCAGATCTTCCAACAAACAGATGCTTGGAGGTGAAATAATACACCACTCCAGAAATTATGAGACTTATCTCTTAACTAATGAATGAGGTAAACTAATATATTGTATCCCTCGTCAACATCTAAATAAAGAAAAGTTTGTTTTATTTAACAGTGTCAATGGAACACATTGATTTTTATCTTATCATAAGGTCATTTTGACACATTTATTTTAGATGAAACCCGCTGCTGCTAGATAGGCTATATTTCCGATAAGCAGCAAAGAGTCTTTTATATGCACTTTCCCATGGACAGGACACCACATACCACAGTCTTTGATGAACCAGTTGTGACCCACTGGTTGGAACGGAAAATAGCGCAAACTGCAGATGGGTCCATTGAGAAGCCAACTCATCTAAGTAAGACCAGCTGTCTTTTAGACATTGTGTAGTGAAAGTATTTAAGATTTATAATTTGTTATGTAAGAAGATAATAAAAACTTCTATTACATGTAATTGTAAACATTCCACATCAGGAACAGAATGCACTAACAGTCATTAGCTTGTACTAAGTACAAGTATTTTTACTTTCTACTAAGTAGAGAAGTTACCACATATTTAGTGAAGTTCTACTGACTAGAGAAGCTACCACATATTTAAAATCATAGTTTTCAATCTTTATTTTAAAAACAAGACAAAATTAAATATCCTGGTACAATGGAAAACCATACTAATAAGATGGACTGACTGGAGCGCATTTTTTAAGAAAACATTGTTGTCGTGTCAGCGATCAAACATACGAAGACATTACAAAGTACACGAAATTAAAATAGTACGGTTTTAATTTAGTACGGTTTTAATTTAGTACGGTTTTCCATTGTTGACGATACATATACTGGATTGTAGATTAAATTAGTTTCTTTTTTCTTTAATGTTAAAGATACACTCAACACATCAACAGTAACTTACAATCCCATTTTAACACGGAATTTTATAGCTCTAAAAATATTTGAAATTGATAATAAAACATTTTTAATAAAATTAATACTATACTCAACTGATTTATTAATAAATAACTTGAAAGCTTAAAACTGTTTGAGAAACATAATTATATTGTGCACAAATCACAAAGAAAACACACTTCAATTAATATTGTCATGACTTCATTATCTATAAAATATTATTATTATTTTAATACATCTTTTAATTAATGCAAATATTTGCATGCATTGTTCACCTCAATGGTATTCCACAAGCTTGCTACTGATACTAACATAATTCCTGACATTCCAAATCACTTGCCTCTCCAACTTTCAGTATTTAACCCTGTGCTGTTTAAGTTTTTAAATTAAATTCTGATACTGACTTTGTAAGTTTAATTTAGTTCCACAGAAAAACATCAACATCCAAAAGAAAAACATGTATACATCTGTCTTTCAATAAATTAATGAAAACCTTTTCGTATTTTTGTTTGTTATAAATGTGTTATAAATATTGTATATGTGCTTTAATTATTGTATTATACAATATCTAGAATATAAATCACATTGATAAAAAGTAAAGTTTGTTTTATTTAACGATGTCACCAGAGCACATTCGTTTTTATCTTATCAGTGGCCATTGGACATCATACATTTGGTCATTTCGATATATTTACTTTTTTTAGAGGAAACCCACTGCTGCCACATAGGCTACTTTTATATGCACTTTCCCATAAATCACATTGATAAATGTGATAACATAATATTCAAACACAAGTTTATTATACAAATGAGATGAGATACATGTGAAGTGAAGTTTTTAAGTTCATAATTAAGACATTTTCGAATGTTTAGTCCAATAATCATAAAAATAGCATTTCTACAGATTACTCAGATCTGAAACATATTACATGTATATATATGAATATATATATATCGTCTGATCATTAGCTTTCGAATATCATTACTTTTCAAACAGCCATTTTATTCAGGATTTCTCGTGATATAAATAGAGATCAAGGGTCCCAAATTGATAGCCAGTCTATTTTTGATAGCCACACAAAAATTCTTTGATTAAAACTCACGTGCGTAAGAATGACATCTATATCTGTAATTTTATGTCGTTTTGCCTTGCGTCAAATTGTGACACTTTTTGTAAATGCGCCATCATTAGAAAGTCACCCAAAACACCCAAACAAAAATTTCAGTACTCATAAGGAAGTGACGTCTGCTACGTTTACTAATTATACTACTACTAGCAGCTTACAATACCTAAGGTAGGTAATTACTGTCAATTTTTTTAAAATATAGAATATGTTGTACGTTTGTTTGATGCGCATCATTCTCCATTCGTCTGATGCAACGATTTGCTGTATTGTAGTTAGATCACGCGAAATACAGTATAAATCTGAGAGGTGGGTCGCCTTCTAGTTCTATCCACCAACGCTATGTGAATAACGCTATTCACGTAACATAAATATGGTACAGCGGGATCGTTGCGTCAGGAAAATTGAACGTGGTGCGCATCAAACAAACGTACAAGATATATTCTAAATGGTTAAAAAATTTTTTTTAAATAGGCAGGGCTATTTTTTTAGATAGGCAGAGCTGTCCTATGATTCACAACTTTTAACAGGTCTTAATATTCTTATGCTAAGCTCACACCAGGGTCACGGTCTGATTTTGTAACGGTGCTCATTTTGTATTTTCGTAACTGTGCAAGAGAAATCCAAACAAAACAATCTGTTGTGATTACGTAACCGTGCTGAAATTGTATCACTGCAATCTCGCAGATTCTGCATCAAAAACATGTCATACGCTTTATGATTATTCAAATTAAATTCAAATATTTATTGCTCACTTATATCTTTTTACAATATTGACGATAATATATCATTATCATAATTTTCATATATACAATGTTAGAAACGGCACAGATATCTATTTACAATGTCAGCACGGCAAATCTGCAATACAAAATGAGCACAAGATACAAAATCAGATTGTAAATAGATAGCTGTGCTGTTCACTTTTTATTGCTGTCGTTGCCTGTCATATCTGTCACCTATGGAGCATGTTTGTATTCATTTGATTTTGTTAGGTGACCCACTGTTATATCACCGTGAAGCCTCCCACCTCCAAAAATATATTTTGTATTCAATGAACAAACTTACACAT
>JAUTWP010013117.1:0-13852 GCA_033042655.1 Cyathermia naticoides
GGACTTTCTCTTTAATGTCAGGTATCAGAGCTATTTTCCATTCCTACACCCCAACTGAGTACTATGTAATATTTGAATTGTCCCTAATCAGTGTTTCTGGTAGAAATTGTTTGTAAGGTAGGCTCTATATATTTTTTTAATCATATGTGACACTAGTGAGAGATACTGCATATGAAAAAACGTTTGGACACTGTATCGTAAAAACTTTAAAGTAAGATGCAGTTTATAAAACGATGCGTCTTATATATATATGAATGGATCCTCTAAAATGTCTAAAAAACAGGGGTGCTGGTTAAACAAGGGTGTGTTATATAGTCCGAAAAATATGGTACTTAATAATAATTTCATTGATATATGTCACTGATACCGAGTCATACAGGAAAGTCCAATTCCACGGTAGCCGATGATAAGAACAAATCAATGTGCTCACGTTGCATCATTAAATAAAACATACAGGAAAATGTAAACAACTTTTTAACATTATATAAAAAAAATTATCTGAACATTTTAGGGACAAAATTTATGCCATTTTACCCTCTGAAAAAAATCCTTGCTAATGCTTTAATTAAATGATATCCAATAGACAAATGTATGCTTTTATCTATACACAGTTTAATAACAATTATATTACACTTACCTTTCACCTCAGTTTTGTAGTCCTTCATCAGTTCTCGAAGATACAACATGAGATATTTCAGTACTGGAGATCGATGCTGCTCCAGCTAAACAAAATACAGGCAAACATTACTAATGATAAAAAAACACTGTCACATTTTGGCTCCAAATGAAAATTTAGTTGAAAATGAAATTTTAGTTTTTGTAGTTTATGTATCCCTTAAATTGATGTGATAAATCTGAAGGCATGGTTTTCCCAAAAAAATTGTGTAGAGGGGAATTAGGTTAAAGTAGCAGGCACCATAATGCTTTGGCATCATGTAAATACCATCACCAAAAAAATGCATATGGAGCACATTGATTTTTATAACAGAAAAAAGATATATATTTTGTACACGTACCATGTGTTTAAGAGATATTACGATAGGAACTATATTTTCTATAACATTCTTCTTCACAATGTGTGTCAGAAAAGTCTTCTTAGCTGTTGCTACGACAACAGCAGCCATATCCTGTTCATCATTTGCTTCATTTGCCTTTACCTTCATGGATGCAAGTTTGATTTCCTAAATAAAAAAAACATTAAGTGCGTGATAGTGTGTGCAAGCTAACATCCTTTACAAGCTGATCTTGTATACATCTAGAACAACAAAACTCATAAACACACTGCAGGTTTCAAAATTGGCATTCTAAACAGTAAATTAATGAAATTTTATCTATGAAAATGCATTACCTATTTCGTGCAGATATATGTTGTTTTAAACACATGATTAAATTATTCAAACAATTTTACAACTTCATGTTTACATATGCAATGATATCATTATTATAATTTGATATATTCAGCGATTTTAATTTCCTTCAAAGGACATTGTGACCTTTTTAGTGTTTTAGTATATAAAAATCCTCAATAACTACAATTATAATTACTTAGGTCAATGCTTTTTGCATAGTATCAAGTGTTTTACATTTGATCATAGTGAAAACATATGTAGCAATTGTCACTGGTGCCACAATTAAATTTGAGCCCTGTAGTAAAACTTCTTTAGTAATTAGACACTAAAGTAGTGTCGGAAATAAAATTTAAATGATTTTGGTTGATTGTAATACTTTGTAAATATTTATTTAATGATATTCTACCTAAATTAGCATCGATGTAGAAAGTGGTGTTTACTCTTGAAATTAAAAGTAATATGCCAGTAAACAGGTGATTTTTGAACTTTATTGGAACACACTATACCACATTTTGATGAGCTAACACCTTTAATAGTGATTTGTGTAAAGGTAAACGAAATGGACACTATATCCATCAAAATTAATGTTGTTGTATGTTCCAATAAAGTTCACAAATCATCTGCTTACTATCACATTTATTTTAATTTCAAGAGTAAACACCACGTTTTACCTCAGTGAGAGCCAAAACAAGTAAATGCTAAATTAGGTAGAGTGCTATTAAATAAATATTTACGAAACAAATTACTTGTCAGTTTAATATGAAATAAATAATCGACGAAAATAATGTTTAGTCTAAGAGCCAGGGTCATTATTTTATTTATTGGAAACAACCAGGTGGGTTTTTTTTAAGGTTGGTCAGCGGTGGACAAGGTCACTCATGAATGTCAAATGGGTTAAAAAGTCAAATGTAATGTTTTTTTTTATTATACATACTTTCTAAATAAAATTAGTGTGGGTCGTTTTATTTGCCCTATACTATAGTATGACAAAATGCGTTTAAATTAAATAGGTACTGTGTACAAACATGAAGACAAATCCAAATAACTGCTAAACGGCTCGAGTTTTGATAAATCGTACACTAAGCTACTTATTAGCACACTTTTGTAAAACCTCAGTTGAACTCCATACATTAAGGTAAGGTCATAAAATGTACAGGTACTTAAAAAAAAAACGTGAACTGTTCTGTTTCTAATTGTTTTTGATTTTCACTTCTATAAAGTCCTTTGAATATCAGTTAGTGTGTATGAATAAAGATGTACGTTAGCCTTAAAATAAATATTTACTTTTGAAGGTCATCCTAAAGGTCAAATGTCATCAAGGTGCAACAATATATTTTGGCTCATTTTATTTTTACTCAGTCTATAAAATAAAGTTGGATGTATTTTTAGTCTATTTAAAATCATTTTTTTATGTTTGAAATACACAACATTCAAATATCTTTAGAATATGGAAACAGCATTTTATATATTAATTTTAACAAAATTTAATAGTGGCCACCATAATAGTTTAAAATTAAATAATTAAAATCAATTTTAAAAATAGCCCATACGTGTAAAATTGCTTTGACTCATAGTACCTATCATGCGACTGTTTCTATTACATAGAGTAAGTGTTATACATTCTTATCTCCTTGTTATGTATCTGAAAATATACAAAATAGCATCTCGACATCATCATCGAATGACACCCAATAGCCGATTTATATGTTTGTGCTGGGGTGTCGTTAAACACATAATTTTTATTTCTATTTCATCATCGCATTATTATTTAACAGACTAATAAGGTGTTAGCGTGTCCTTTGTTGGGGGCACTGCGGGCCATCACACTCTAGACTAGCCTATTGTTAGCTGTAATGTGCCAGCCATTACTCTCTGATTGGTACAGGGTGACCCCAAAAAACAACCCATAACAATGTTCATTAATCCTACATAGGTCCATCAAATTTCTTCAAATTTGGTCGATTCAAACTACAGTCTATGGATGATCTGTCCACAAAGTTTTAGCCACCTGAGTTAGTTTGCATAGGGTTTTTTTCAAAATGTGCTTCAAATGTTGTCCTCGGCGTTGAAGGCACACTTACACACGTCGTGCATAATTGTCAATGACATTCCTCCTTGGGAATTTGCCTGATCTTTACTGTGATTGATGCCTTCAGTTCACCTATTGTTTGAGTAGTGTTATCATACACATTGTCCTTGAGATACCCCCACAGATAAAAATCGGGGGTCAAGTCTGGAGAATGCGCTGCCCATTCAACATCACATCTCCTGCTGATCAGCCTGTCATCAAATCGCTCTTTAAGCCAGGCTAGTGAGACATTTGATGTGTGGGGGGTGGCCCTGTCTTGCTGGAACCAATGTTGATCTGCGTCGTCCCAATGATGCCCAAAACTTCCTCAGTACTACCACATTTGTGTGGGTTCTGTTTTTTTTTTACTTTACCTTGTACTTTACTGAATTTGTGTCAGAACATCATTGCATGCAAGTATGGAGCATGGATCAGCAAATTATATTGTCCAGTGGTTAGTCCGGTTTGCTAGGGCTATACAATTTCTCGAAAATGTGCAAATGAGCATCGTCCACCTCAACCACATTGATGGCGCTATACATGGTACACATATACTCAAGAGTTGCAGCAACATGGACAGCCATGGTGTTGTTTGATAAACGTTCACCAAATCTATTGTCTTATATTGTTACTTCATAAGTCGTACCTTGCCTTTTCGCAAGAATGAGAGTATAATCACACTCAGTGAAGGCATGGAAAGCGGGCAACACAAAGCAGATTGCTGGCACCAGTGTTTGAGGAAGTTCAGAAATAGTTATGTGGCATCTGATATTTGTCAAAATGATCCAGCATGGGTTGTATTACTTCTGGGGTATCATCTTGTAATGAAGCTGGTATGTCAGCAACTGGTACGAATCCCATTGCTGGAAGCATCCTGATCTGCAGTGATAACTCGGGGTTCGTAGCATAATCATGTTGTAATACATGTGCCTGAACTCTGCGGTATACACACTGGAATAAATAGTGCAAACGGCCTTGCCCACTGGTGTCAGGGACAACTGCATGAAGTGCGTTTATTGCTGCCTTTTCATAATCTGTTGAAACAGGATGATTTAGAATTGCATCCGATTGTTTCAGTATTTGAAGGAATGATGTGTAAGTTGCTTGACGTTTATCTGGTAGAATACCATACACACATGGAATAGACTGTGACCCACAGAGTGCATGAAAAAAAGTTATGGTACAATTTTAAAAGTGCCAGCCATTAACCAGTGATTGGCTTTTGAAAGAAGCTGTATACTTCGGTGTGTAACACATATCAGCATACGTGGTTCTTCTCCTGTGTCACTCACGTATAAGAAACTGTTGTTCATCGTTCGTTGTTTGATAAAGCTCCGGAATAAAGAGGTCATGCACGTGTCTTAGTACTACTATAGAATGACTACCTTGTTTAATTCTACGAATTGCTCATCGACTTGTTCTAAATGGTGGAAGCTGAGTGGCAGCAACTGAAATTATAATGTAATACAATTATAATATAAATTGATGCTGATAACAATATTATGTTTGTGGAAATAATTATGAATATTAATTAATATGTATAGCGTACTCTTATACAAATAAATACAATGTTAGCGGTTTAGTGTTCATCATGATTAGTCAACGATGATATACATTATTTATATTTAATAAGAACAATATTAAAGTAACTAGAACCGTATTTACAGGTATTAACTGATTCGTGAAAACACATAAATTAAGTATCTACATTACTTTATATTCCGACATTGCCTGATATCGTGAATTCTTAATTTCGCTCATATAGCTATATTGAATGAAACACATTATTTATCAAATTGAATGTTACATGTTTGACATACCAACATTATGTGACGTAAATCGCTGCATGCTGTCCGTTCCCTCTATCATAATAGTGTAACAGGAGTTGGGCGTTGACAGTTGTCAACTGACCATGTTGGTGCCGAAAACATATTTAGATTGTTCTCTAAACCAGACTAATCATACAAAGAAGAAACGAATTATAATGACGTATGCATTAATCTTTATTTTGAAAAACATAAACAAATCTGGGTTGGAGTGTGACGGACAGCTACACTGATATACATATATATATACAGATGAATGGACATATTAAACAAAATGAACTGATGGTGAAACTAAAATCCTCAAGTTAAATGAAAAAAAAAAAATCCCATAGAAATTTAGACCTAAACAAAAACCCAGTTAACTATTTAATTTCTAAATGTAAGTATTGAAATAAAATTTAGAGCAAAGATGCCGATAGCCTTCATTGAAGCTCTTTTAACAAATTTTTGACAAATCAGAATTATTTTTCAAAACGAGATTTTAATAGAACTTTTGCAATGCTACTGAGAAGTTAAAACGGTAATTCACGGATGTTTCCGTGAACACCGAAAATAGCTGATAAGTGTTACACATATAAATATCACTGTTCCGAATAACTAACAATGCCAAATGAAACCATCGAAGATATGTATAAAAGCTTGAATACCAAATTTCAGGTAGTTAGTAATAATTCAAGAGCATTAATTTTATAAATAAGCCCTAAAAAGCTGTGGTTCCGATAATGTACTCCCCCCAGGAGTAGGGTAGGTAGGGATTTGTTTTTGTTTTACTTCTCCCCCCCCCATTTGACTGTTTCACTCTTCTACAAACTTCAAATACTACAGATATTTGGTTCCAAACTTGAATCCAGACTTCAGCCATACCTTCTAGGATTGTTAGATGCCTTGAACTGACATTGTGAATATAGACATTTGTAACTTGTATCCAGATGTATACAATACAAGACAACAATAAAGTATTCTTAAAAAGAACTTTGTTTTGTCTTCTTTCAATCGTTTTCTAACACTGTGACAGCATTCAGTGGACACACAATATGTATGGTATCAAAACACATTATCAAAGTTCTGTTTTCACCACAACAGGTTTTTCCCCAAGATAATTTTAAGCCGCTTAAATGTTCAATTAGTTGAACGTGATATTACTTAGTTTATCATATAATATCTACGCTATACAATGTTACGAAGTATGGTGATATTTAGCTGTATCCACATGCATGTACTTTGAAAAGCTAATAAACTTGCAAATGAGATGCTAATTATTAAGGTCACGAACTACAGTTATTGACACAAGTAAACACACTACTAAACAAATAAACTCGACTGCATAATTGCATATCGGTGACAGCAGAATTGACGGAGGCATTCGTGGTTATCATACAAACACATTTCAAAAGCAATATAAAATTACAAATTGATCAAAGGTCTGAAAACAGAAGCGTTGTACGAAAGTGTCTTTTAGTGCCATGTTGTTTCGACAATCTCGCGACCACTTTCGATAGCTTTTTTTAGGCCTAAATAAATATACAAATATTTAAATATAAAAAAATACTGGGTCGTAACAAAACTCTCCCCGTCACATTCCTCCCCCATTGTGATCAAATATTAAATGTTTGTATTTGATCACAAAAACAACAATAAATCACGCCAAAACACAACAAACACGTCAATTGTTCAGTATCATCCCAGTACTTGAAGCCCTGAGCCACATTTGTAACTGTAAAGACAAAAGTAAAACAATTATTTACAATAAGAATGTTTTTTATTCCTGTCAATCAGATTTTATAATGGGTCAAACTGTTCACAAGTCATAAGGTAAGATGTTTAAATGGAGGGAATTCGTCAATTCCAATGTTTTACTTAAGGAGTATGAAACTTGTTTCCAACAAATCATCTCCAAAAACATTTAAATACACATATGCCTTTACTTAAACATGTTGTGGCTGCTAGCACCAAACATTTGTTTTTTTCTGATCTACAATCCCAAACTAATACCTTCGTGTGACCCTTAACTCCTGAAAAGATAAATAATCAATCCAGTATGCTCTGATACTTGAAAGAAAAAGCATGTATCTACTTAAAGTAACTAGAACAGTATTTACGTGTATTAACTGATGAGTCAATGCACTTAGCGATCTGGAAATATGCGTGCTCAAACTCTATCACGTAGGTATGATAATCGAGCAACAAAGTAAGTGTTTGTAAAGTTCGCCATATACGGGTTTCTTTTCTGTCTAATGCTAATCCGACAAGAGCCGAACACATTACCGTTCTCGTGCACAAACAACCGCGTAACACGTCATCCAGATGAATGTACATATCGGCGAACCGGTGTCAGTTTGATTTTGTAGCGTGTTTATTTTGTACATGTCATAAGCTTTATGATTATTCAAATTCAATTCAAATATTTATTGCTCACTTAAATCTGTTTATAACATTGAAGACAATATATCATATGCAATGTTAGAAACAGCGCAGCCATCTATTTGCACGTTTCAGCACGGCAAATCGTCAATACAAATGATGCTGCGACACCGCCTTCGGTTTGTGCATGCGAACCGGCTTTAGCCGAACATTGACAAAGAAGACAATGTTTACATTTTTATTTTTTTATCAATAAAAACTTTGGTTTATCTGTACTTTGAACATGCAATTTGCAGAAAGTTCATGTTTTATATACACTTTCCATAATTATAATCCTTGATAGGTATTAAAACAACCGAAATAATACGGTTCTAGCAAAGTTCTCTAAGTAGTTACCTTAGCATGGTGTACATGTTTTAAATCTGAGACACGGATAGAACATATACATGCTTATATGTTTATCAGTTAGATAATGATCACCAACGTTTGGCCAATATACATATTAATTATGATAGGCGATATATCAGACATACGTGACAATGCGTATCACAATTGGAAAAATGTCTTATACCAAATGTCTTCTAATAACCTTTCTCAAATGCATGTATTGTATCTCCATTACTAACTAGTTTAGGGTTTATTTATGTTCCCTGAAAACTTAATTATCTTCTCATTTTGAGAATATCTATCAAACTAATAACTAGTCATAGTT
The DNA here is from genome assembly GCA_033042655.1 of Cyathermia naticoides. Taxonomy (NCBI): domain Eukaryota; kingdom Metazoa; phylum Mollusca; class Gastropoda; order Neomphalida; family Neomphalidae; genus Cyathermia; species Cyathermia naticoides. Next base: position 8,317 of record JAUTWP010013117.1, read on the forward strand.
TTAAAAACAATAACAATTTGTTCCATACATTAAACACAGATAATAATATAACATTTAGTCTATGTATACAGTCAGTTCTTTCAGAGTACTAAGAGTGTATTTTACACATGGTTTTATTAACCGCCATATACGGGTTTCTTTTCTGTATAACGCAATATTTGTTTCACTAGTGTAATCTCTAACAGAGTCATCATAATTAATGGTTAATAAAGTGTGTCGCATTACATTTACGGGTTCATCAAAGGTTGTGGTGTGTGTTGTCCTGGCTGTAGTAAAGTTCATATAAAATACCGTTTCCTCTTTACATAGGAAAGAGTAGTACAGTCAAACCTGCTAAAGCAGTCACCTGTCTTCAAAGGTCACCTTTATTTTCTCCCAAATCAGCTAATTTAGTATAATATAACCTGCATTAAACAGCCGCCTGTCTTTAGAGGGCACTTTTTGTTACCCCATTGGGTGGCTGCTTACGACAGGTTTGACTGTGTATGTGGCGAAAGCGGGTTTTCTCTAAATAAATGTGTCAGAATGACCATGTTTTCTTTACGTGGAATCCCTGATAATAAGATACAAATCAATGTGCTATAGTGGAGTTGTTAAATAAAACTAAAAGTTGTATATTTTAGTTTGGGTGAATGAAAAAGCAAAAAAAAATATGGGATCTTGTGTTGTGTTTAACGTCTATATTCAGAGCCATGCTGTTATGGCAGACGCGTCTCCAGGTGCCCTTTATGGTTAAGCCATCGACTGCACCTGGGACAGTATGTGTGTATGTAGAGGACGTATGGGGTTAAACATGTCTGCACCTTTATACTACTGTGACAAAGGAGGACAGCGCACAATGATTTGCATCACCTAATTTTTGTATTTCCAGAATTTTACCATTTAGTTTGAAAAATACACATGCTTTCTATAAACGAGACCGACCCCAATTGTAACCCCATCTGCCCTTAAACCGACATTTGTAACGGAAATGTCTCTTCATATTCTTAGAGTACTATGATTGAGGGTGAGGACAGCATACAGTGATTTACGTCACATCATTTCGGTATGCCCAGCAATGTAGACCCCGATCGTAAGGTACCCCTACTGCCCTTAAAGTTAAACAGACATTCGTAACAAAATTGTCCACATTATGTTAGTACTATGATAGATGGTAGGGATTGCACACAGTGATTTGCATTACATAAGTTCAGCATGTCAATAATTTTAACATGGTTATATTTTTAAAATATAAATTAACGTCTTACTCCGATTTATCATTATAGACTACAATGGCAGATTGGCAGCTAAGAGAAATTATAAATATGTTTTTGTGTATGCCAATTATACAGAAATATCACTACCAGTATGACAGTATATATCATTAATTTAAAAAAAAAACACCGTTATTTCAACTTAATATAGTTGAGCAATATTGTTTTACCTGAAAGGCTGATTAGCATCTGCACTTGCCATTATCTGAAAAGCAAACTTGAATCTTTCTCGAACTGACACACTTGCCATTGTCTGAAAAACAAACTTGAATCTTTCTCGAACTGACACACTTGCCATTGTCTGAAAAACAAACTTGAATCGTTCTCGAACTGAGAAACTTGCCATTGTCTGAAAAACAAACTTGAATCTTTCTCGAACTGAGAAACTTGCCATTGTCTGAAAAACAAACTTGAATCTTTCTCGAACTGACAAACTTGCCATTGTCTGAAAAACAAACTTAAATCTCTCCCTGCAGCGGAAGTGACACAATTAGGTATTGGCGCCATAGTGACTGTGGATTAAATTTCAATTAACATACACATTACAATATATAGCTAAACATATGAAGAGTTCAGGCGCAAAAAAACCTAAGTCCACTTTACCTCATTTGTGTTAAATCCAGTTTTTCTTACTGGGCAATTGTGATAAAGTTCACCATTTTTTATTTGATAGTTATACAATGGTTGTAAATAAACTAGCAACATGTCAAATTTCCACAAATTTAACTTAGATCAAACAACTTGTTTTTTAATGATATTGTCAGGTTTTTTGTCAAAAGCCACCAAGTCCATCGGATGATTTTTTGCAAAACCAGCTAAGTCCACACATAATTGTAAAACAAGGCAAATTAATGAAAAAACACTAGAAATTTCAAAACAAAAGTCAGATCAACATGATATAAATTTATTATTCATTAAATAACAATTATAAACAAATAAATAAAGGCATCCCCAGTGGGTGTGGATCAGATTCAACCAAAATAACAACAATTTTGAAAGTCAAAAATAGTTACTGGGAAATGTCAAAATGTTACAATTGCCCTGATAAAAGGTAATTCTTAAATAGTCAAATAGCATTGTAATAGTCATTTAAAACATTCTGAGTGGAACATTGCTCAGTGGTAACAGTTTCAACTGAAGGTATGGTTGTTTAATCGGATCGGATGTAAAATTAATAATTAAACAGTGAAACAGCATTAACATGGCCATGAACGTAAAATTAATAACTAAACAGTGAAACAGCATCAACATGGCCTGATGGGCACTATCTTAGTCAGCAATATCATCATTATCATCACTTTCCTCTAGATCCTGAATGCCAACATTTTGAATACCAGAATCAGACAGGGCATCCTGGTAAAACTTATTAACACTCTCGTTCACCCCCAGTGCACAAAGAAGTTGCTGGATGTCCTTCTTCTTGGCAAGTTTAACTGAATTAACATCTGGACAGACTGCAGGTGCATAATCCGACCATCTTCTGCCCTTCTTTAGAACTGTGTGATGACAGAAATCTCCCCCAAAAGTAGGTTTAAACCCCAGCTTCTCCCCAGCCACATGAAGAACTCTTGCTTCACTGATTTTGAATGAACGTTGTGTTTTTGTGAATTCAGCAGTCTCTTTTTTATAGTCATAGCATAACCAGTCTTTACCATATTCATGAACCTTTCCATGTTTCGTAAGAATTTCAACGTACTCTGATGGTAATAATATGGTGTCTTTTTTTCGAATATCCTGTTCAATTCTTCCAAAAGCACGGTCAGCTGGGAGAAAACTGTGTCCCCGAACTGGAAAGAAGTAGTCAATTGCTAGCTGAGGTTGTTTCTGGTTACGAAGAGCAAATAACATCGACAAGACATTGATGTTTTTATTCTGCCCAAAGCACGAATCAGAAAATAAACGAAGATGTTCCACTCGACACAGATCGTCATTCACAACAGAGCCAAAATAATGTTGTAATGCAGATGCAACAAGGTTGCTGTCCTTGCGATTCTGGTTTTCTAGCCAGACATACAGATGGACGTCGTCCTTTCCTTGAGACATACCTCTGCCATGGTGGCGGACAACACCAAATACATAAAAATACAACTGGCGTGAATAATAAGTTTGTCCTATTGGGGATTTTGGTAAAACCAAATTTTCCATAATATCAAAGCAAACAGTGAAAGTGTTGCTTACATCATTCATATTGTCATAAAATCGACGGGCACTGCGCCGGTGAAGCATGAACAGCGTTCTCTTTTGCCGTTTCTCATCATCTGACAAGTATGGATCCCTTACTTGAATGCGGAACTTAACACATGTAGAACACACATATTTTGCTGGATGGCCGAAAGATAGATTGAAATCATACACAAACACACTCCAGTATAGTGAATATGAAACTTGACCATGGTTTTGATCTATAAACATTTGGTGCATCTTTTGGACATTCAGATCTGAAGGCAAATATTTCCTCCCTGGTGCTCCACGTCTAGCATAATGACTAGCCCGGCATGTGAAAGTCTGGATATGCATTCTGATCCTATCCCTCTTTTCGGAATTTATGTTGTTGTTGCGAGCACCACCACGATTCTCGGGTCGAGGTTTCCCATGCTGTAGCCAGTATTTTGCAATGTTATCGACACGATATCTCTTGATACCTGAAATTAAAAGAAAGACATTTTTGGTAAGTTATGAGAAAAATAATTTGGGGATGGAAAATGCAATTTGTGGGATTTTAAAGAGAATGATGTTTACGGTTAAGTCCATTTCTTTAATTAAAGAGGCATTGTATGCTTGTCAAGAAAGTCCAGATTTAAGGTATCACAATTTGTTTTAGCTATTTGTCCAAGTCAAAAGGGCAAAGTAACAGGTGAAATGTAACTTTTTTGAGTTTTCATAAACCAGTATACAATAAAACGGGATATGCTTGTACTGAATTAGATAAATATTTTTAATAAAAATGAATTTCTCGAATTTCAATGGAAGATTCTGACCTCTTAGAGGCCCTTTAGATCCTCCCCAGCTATAGTTTAATAATAAAACATAATTTTCACACCAAAATCCTAACCCTACATAATATCAACATAGTGACGTCCCCACGTCTCCCCATTATGCATATCTGTACATTTTATTCATATTCGTTCACATAATGTTCATTCATTTTAAAGTTTATTCTGTGTTGGGAAGATAGTGCAGCCCTCCCCTGTCTACAAATCCAAAATCCTTCCCGATGACGTGTATATTTCATAATGACATCATCTTCTGATGACCATGCTAACATAAACAATTCATTTATAAAACTATTGTTTTGACAGGTGTATAAAATTAGTAACAATTATAATAAAGATAGCCCTAATGTTTTTCGATTTGCACTCACAGACAGTATAATAATTATTATTGATACAAGGAAAATTGAAAAAAACACAGTCTAATTATGGGCTAATAGTGTTATCCCCTAATAAATAAAACAATATTTGCAGGCCCGTAGGACTAATTCTAAAAGTGGGTGTGGGGTACCGTGGGTGTGGGGGCTAATTTGCATAGGAGTTATAAAATGTCGTTTTTGGAGTGCCTGTTTTGCTATTGTTATTTACAACAGAGGTGGTTAATGACAAGACTCACCGAATATACTTAAAAAAGATTGGCGACACACAGGCACCTTCTGTTTGTTTTCAGTCAAAACAGAATACTTAAGATTGACATCCCTGCTTCTGTTGTTTTCTTTGTCCGGTCTGTTCCTCCGCCGCTTCACCTTCTGGACATCAATATGAGAAAGAATAAAGGCATCTTGCTCCACTTTGTTTTGAGATGAATAAAAACTATCGTTCATAAAAATCAAATCGCTGTCAACGAGTGTTCGTGCTAAACACTGACTGTGTTTACATTTGCAAGCGACTGTGGGGCGCGTTTCTCTACTGTATCGAGCCCTTTTGGCGATCTGGCGCTTGCTAGCTTGCGGCTGGCGCTTACGTTTCTTGCCGAGTGGTGAAACTACAACGGCCTCTTCGATTTCATCGTATGTTTCAAAGTTTTTCATTACGCAAACAAACCAGTCTGACAATGATGGGCGCCGCCATATTGAGTCTCGTGACGTCGTTCCGGCGATCTGATTGGCTAAATGCACATAGGTTTTTTTGCGGAAAAACTGACGTGACGTTTAGTGTTTTTTGCCAAAAAACTATAATTTCGGTGACGATTTCTAACTGATTTTACAGGGTTTTTGGGAAAGCTGGCTTGATTTTCAGAAAGATGGCACAGTAAGCTAATATTTCCAGCAGTTAACTCATTTTTTTTGAAAA
>JAUTWP010013227.1:0-13850 GCA_033042655.1 Cyathermia naticoides
TAAAAAGTGTGTCAAAATGACCATATGAATGACGTCCAATAACCGATGATAAGATAAAAATCAATATGTTCCAGTGGTGTCGTTAAATAAAACAAACTTTACTTTTGACTTTATACAAAGCGGGACGTAGCTCAATCGGTAGCGTGTTCGCTGGTGAAGCGGTTGGTCATCAGATCGATCCTTCTTTGCAGTTAGGGCTATTTTCCGTTTCATCCGTGGTCCACAACTGATTCATCAAAGGCCGTGGTATGTGTTCTGTCATAAAGAGCATATAAAGGACACATTGCTGCTTATCAAAAAGGGTAACCTATGTGGCGGCAGTGGGTTTTCACTGAAAATGCGTTTGACGTTCAATAGCCGATGTTTAAAAAAGCAATCAATTTGTCCTAGTGGCGTCATTAAATAAAACAAACATTACTTTCTTATTGTGTTTTCTCAAGAATAAACTGAATTTTTCCTATCAAATAATTATGACTCTATAGACAGGAATTCAGATTTTCCAATAAATATTTCTCAGTCATTCCGTTATCCAGAAAATACCCCCTAAATTACGTTTGGAGCCACCCAAACTGTGATCAAAAATTTAAAATGGCTGGCAAAGCACTTTGAAAACATTAATTTCTAAACGTCTGATTTGCTCAGTTCACCTCCGTTTTATCATATTATTATAAACATTATGGGGTTTACATGTTAAAGGACGCCAATTTTATTGTACGAAAACACAGGTAGGCCTACCTCAGCTGGAACCTATGTACTGTTATTAATACTAAGTCAAACAAATCCAGTTTTAAACTTACTAGAAACGTATTTTTTCGATTGTTTTAATTTCTTTCAATGATTATAATTATGTAAAGTGTATATAAAATCATGAACTTTCTGCAAATTACATGAGTTCAAAGTACAGATAAACCAAAAAATATGTAAACATTTGCTTAAGCAAACTTTTCAAAAACTGACTTCGAGTTTTTTTTTTTTATTATCATAGTTACGTTAAAGCAAGCACATTTCCAGATCGGTAAGTGAATAACCGATGTAGCCAACAAAGATTTATTTTATGTGTTTTGACACATCAGTTTATACCTGGAAATACGTTTCTAGTCCCTTTAATAAATCCGTTTTTATTTTTTATTTTATTTGTAGGGGACCGACTGCACAACTTTGACATTGAAATATTTACCCAGAATCCATCGCCATTCTTCTCTGCTGTCCCGGTAGTTTGTGCCACTCAAGGAGGTACATCTCTGGGGCCAGCGGAAATGAAAAACTTCACCTGTCCTTCACCTATCACAGGACGTTACGTCAGAGTGAGGAAAAAGAAAAAGCTTAACGAACAAGATCTTCTAACTCTTTGTGATGTGAAGGTGTTTGGAATGAGAAAACGTGGTTGGTGTATACTTTATTCACAGGGAGCGGGATGTAGCTCAATCGCCTTTGAAGCGGTCGGTCGTCGGATCGATCCCGCTGCCACCACATAGGCTACTCTTTTCGATAAGCAGCCACGAATCTTTTATATATAAACCGCCTTTGAGTTTGGTTTTTGTTTCTTGTTTATCATACTTACGTGGTAGAGTTTGAGCACGCAAATTTCCAGAACGGTAAGCGAATAACCGATGTAGCCAACAAATACATCAGTTTAATACCTGAAGATATGTTTATTGTCCCTTTAAAGGAATAGTCAAATTTTCACTACTCCTAAAAGAAAAGCTCGCACCCGAATCGATTGATGCTTGATATTATGATTATGCCTTTAATCATGTAATAGGCCTACTGTACAACAACAACAACAACAACAACAACAAACAGCGCTTTCTGCATCATATCCGGTACAGGAATTCACGGGCTAACAACTCGAGTGAGAATTATCGTGGTTTTAATTAATTAATAGAATACGCTGCTTTTATAAATTAAACGGTGTGTATGCAGTGGCGGATCTAGGCGGGGGCCCCCTAAATTTTGCGATTTTTCTATTTTTTACATTGTAAATATTCTCGGGAACGTTTGGGTTCCCTAGGCTTGTCATTGAGGGCCCCCTAAATGGAATTTCTAGATCCGCCACTGGTATGTATTGGTAGCATGGATATTCATCTTTTCAACTAATAAATGTTATTTTCTGCGTTTCTACTACTTTAATAAATTAATAGGAATATTGTGTACATGGATATAATTTCTTGATTATTTTGTTTTGTGTCGCCGCAGGTTGTTCAAGTTCGATGTCATTCCTTCAGAAACATGGAAAGCGAATGACGTCACATAATCTTAACATAATCAACGACGTCAGTTCCGCCGAGTGTGGAGTACGTTGCTATCGTAACGCTGGTTGCGAGGCTTTCAACTATAACCTTGACCTCTTGACCTGCGAACTTGTCCTTGACCCGAGATTTGAAGATGTGTTGCAGAAAGAGTCTGCGTGGAATTATTACGAATTACATTGACTATGACAGTGGGATTCAGAGAACCTAACTGTATTTTTTTTATTTATTATTATTTTATTTTATAAAAAAACATTTATTGTAAAAATAAATAAATAATTATTTATTACCCCAGCGGGCACACATAACCGGGCAAATATAAATCATACTTTCCCTAGGGAATTATCACGCATGGTCTAACCGGTAATTTCGTTGGGTAGTTCAGTTCACTTCAAGTCTAATGAAAGTGCTGATACTAAAAAATACTTAAGAATTTAACGTTATATATTTGACGTTCTTGCGATAAACACCAAAACAGTTTTACACACTGTATGAATGGCGTTCATGCATAAGTGTGTAAAACGGTTTTTGTGTTTATCATCGCATGAACGGCAAAAATATAACGTTCAATTCTTACAATTCCAAATCCATAAATATTGCCCTTATATAAAACTCTTATTTAAAAAAAACCAGAACTATTCCACAATGATTTACATTTTATTGATAACTGTATCAATACACAAATGAGGTAATTCCAAGAAAAATACATTCGTTTATTTCCGTTAAATCTCCGATTCGTTATACTGATTTCTATTATATTTAATAAATGTTCATGTTCTGAATCAAATGTAGATACAAATTCATTAAATTTGAAATAACTGAACATAAACTGGTAATGCTAACAGTGTTTTTCATAAATATCAAACGATAATTAATTAAGAATTGAACGATCTATATACTTAAATGGAAGATTTGTAGTAAAGTGGTTGGTGTATTAAATTTGAATTATTTTTTTGAAGTTTTACCAATTTCAATATTTAAATTGCAGTTGTCAAACGTGGAGTTACCAAAAAGTGAACGGAAACACTGATTCGAAAGGGATATATTGTTACCGTGGTTGATTTCAGAGGAAGTTTGTGGTTGATCGTTACGATTCTCGGAAAGGATTGGTTGCGTAATTGCACTCGAAGTTGTATGTGTTTTCGAGCGAGTGAGTTGTCGGTTTGGTGTGTTTTGTCAAATGTGACAGAGCTACAGTAATTTGTTTCTTTTGATTTCGTTTTTGTTAGATGGTCTTCATGTCTGATTCTAAAACGGCCTTCATTTTCACCATCAAATTCAACTTTCATTTCGCCAACCGACATCTCCTTTTCATTTGCACATTCTGATAAAAAAATTCCAAACAATCATCTGATTCCATTTTTTTTCTTCGATGTCCCAGAGAGGCGATAAATGCATTTTAGAATTTCCACAAAAATTGTGTGACTTTCTTTCATGCATGATCGATCGATCGTCTGTCATTGTCACTGAACGCAGACGATAATGGGATAAAAATAGAAATGAGGGAATCCTCAGGGATTCCGTTTGTTCACGAAATTGAAAAAAGTAGTTGGTGTCATAACGTTTTGTTTCTATTTTTGACGTTCATGGAGCTATGAACATTGGTTTTTTACGCCACGTGATAGCATGTTAACCAATCCAGATGCCTATTACAAAACAGTAATTATAAAATGAAATTATTAAGATTTTGTTTTGAAATAGTGATCATCAAACATTTCATATTTTCCGTTTCCTTTGACCTCCATATGACGTCAGAAATGATCAAACCATTAATTATCATTTCATAAAGAATCGCTCAAAGTTTAGTGAATTGTGTCAAGTAGCATTATACTTAGTGACGGTGCAGAGGCGGATCAATAAAATCAATTGGGGGTGGGGGGGCCAGTGACAGGAAGCTAAGTGCCACAAACGTTGCCGAATAATTTTCCAACGTCAAAAAATAGAAAAATTGCAAACTTTAGGGGGTCCTGGTTCATTGGGGCCCCTTAGATCCAGCTATGCCGGTATATTATTATCCCTACCTTCTACCTCTAGCTCACTGTAAACAACGTTTTTTCTACACCATATCTATAGAAACCTATAAAACACTAAACACGTGGGGTTGTGTGTGTTTGTGTTCATTAGGAACCCTACTAGCCGATGGACAACAACCTTAGAAGAAGAGAAACTGGGGCGGATCCAGTTTTTATGATGATAGGGGTCCAAGATAAAAAGGGCACCATAACATTATGAAAAAGGTACTATTGAAAAATTACACACGGTTCACATGGACCATAATATAATAGTGCTTCAACAGGAACGCTGGTAGACGTATTCTACAGTAATATTAATAATAATTTATAAAAACTAAATACATTAGTAAAAAAACTAAAAATCCTACATAAAAGGGGCACTTCTCAAACTTGAGGCGGGTCCGGACTCCTTAGACCCCCTAGATCCGCCCCAGATAATATACATTTACATGTTCATTTATTATTTTGTTACAACAATTTCTTTTTTTAACCTACAGAATTGTATTTGAGCCCAATGGAAGCAAACGATAGGCTACTTAAATTTATAAACGACTATTTGCTTTAAATTACGTTATATTCATTCATAACTAATATGATTATTTAAATCGCATTATAGCATAAATATTATGTTTAATTTACAATAATTTACTTTCATTTGTTTTATCATATACCAATCGTTGAAGAAAAAAAACGTATTGCTTGCTTTTATTTGGGTCAAATTTCGATTCTTGGAATTTTTTGAATATTCTACTTAGTATTAATGTATATATGTGTTCTAGAACCACGATTAGTCTTTTATACTTTTATATTGTAAATCATTGTGTTATGAAAACGTACTTTTGTAAATATGTGTGTTTTACTGACATTTTCGTACGTTTTACCTTCTAATTGTATGTCTGAAATGATCATTGTAAGGTTTTGTACTGAATTTACAGGCAAGGATATGATGCACCAGGCGTCCTCAAATGCATTACATGAAACCCTTAATAATGAAACAGAAAATAAAATAATATTTGTTTAAATTCAATTTTTTTTTTAATTTAACTTTGAAACTTTATTGATTCACTAAAATTTGAGTAAGGACTCATTAAAATACGATTTCTGTGAATCTAAATATTTAGTTAAAATGGCCATATCCTGGAACCTGAGTCATAGTCTGGTATGTAGTCTAATAGCCGGAGTATCCTCTGATGGAGAACAGTTTGATGGATATTGGGCTGGACATTGGTGAACAGCAACATCCAGCCCAGTATCCATCAAGCTGTTCAATGTCAGAGGATAATTCGCGCTATTAGTCTAATAACCATATTGTATAATTATATGAAAATACCCAAGGTACCAACTTGTCGTACCCGGTTTAGCCTATTGTATCCAGGTTATCCGCCTGTTGTATCCAGGTTATCCGCTTATCGTACCCACTCTTACAACGATAATTTCAGAAGTGGTGTGGTATTTCCATTTATGAACAATGATTTCGTAATAAAATACATTATTTGTTTCTTAATAGTGTTAATTTTGCGTTTATATCTCGAGAAAATATCATGTTGGAGCACAATTTAAAAAATCATTGCTAAACCTTTTTGGTTGAGTATATACCGTATGCGCATAGAATATGAGATGTTATAACCCTGATTAAACTACTTCTGTGCCAGAATGATATTTTGTTGAAACAATAGGCCTATTATAATTTCCAAAAACATCAAGAGACTTTTGAATTAAAGAGTTTACATGAAATTATCAAACTTTTCAAACCTGCTTTCATGAGACCAAGCATGCTTTCATAAGACCAAGCATGCTTTCATAAGACCAATCTGGCTTTCAAAAGACCAAGCATGCTTTCATAAGACCAAGCTTGCTTTCATAAGACCAAGCTTGCTTTCATACGACCAAGCTTGCTTTCATAAGACCAAGCTTGCTTTCATAAGACCAAGCTTGCTTTCATAAGACCAAGCTTGCTTTCATATGACCAAGAAGGCTTTTCAAAGATCAAATCCAGTTTTAAAAGTGATTTGCATAGTTTGAAATATTGGAAGGTTAAAGTCATCCCTTTTGTCCTCATCTTCATAAATCAAAGCTACATGTTCCGTATGGACTTTTGGAATACGTAGCCTTGATTTAATAAAGTTTGTTTTATTTAATGACGTCACTGGAAACACATTGATGTGTATCTTATCATCGGCTATTGGACCTCATTCATATGGTAATTTTGACACATTTCTTTTATAGGAAACACGCTGCCGCCACAGGCTACTCTTTCCGATAAGGGATCTTTTATATGCACTTTCCCACAGACATGACAGCACATACCCGTTGTGTAGCACTGGTTGGAACGACCGCTTCAAAGGCTGGCAAGCTACCGACTGAGCTACATCCTGCTCCCTAGCCTTGATTTTGAAGATGTTTTGTCATACATATCTGTGTATAGCTATACAAAACAAGTTCAGAAGTTTTCGTCTGTTGTTTCATACAAACAATGGTTCATTTGTTGGAAGCATTGGTGTCAGGCACAGACCCCACGAGTAACTACGAACTTGTTTAGCATCTTGGCTGAACGTGACGAAAGATTACGACGTCTGCTATTTTCCCGCCACTTTAAACGACGCTTCTGTCCGTCTGCAAACTGTTAAAACCAACAGGATCACTTGACTTTGTTTTTCGTTGTTTGTGTAGAGATTTTAGCGTGGATGAACTGTGTTAAACGTTTGTTAGACGTGTTTGTAAAGCAATTTATTGTTTAAATTTACGTGATGATAAGGACGAAACACACTAGATCTAAAAATAACTGCGCAGCCATATTGGTGGTTCGTTAGGCTAAGAGCTAGTATTATTAGTAGTATGACGATGATGATTTTGTTGATAATTGGCTATTGGAAAGAGTAGCCTATGTGGCGAAACGAGTTTCCTCTCTTCTACTAACATTAACATTTGTCCTCCACAGACGATTACTGAAGGAAGCTGAGCTGTATGACCATGATGGTCAGTGCTTATTATTTCATAAGAAAAATTTGTTTTATTTAACGACTCCACTAGAGCCCATTGATTTTTTTATCTTATCAGCGGCTATTGGACGTCATAGGCCTACATATAGTATGGTCATTTCGACCCATTTCTTTTAGAGGAAACCCGCTGCCGCCACATAAACTACTTTCCGATAAGCAGCAAGGGATCTTGTATATGCACTTTCCCATAGACATGGCACCACATACTACAGCCTTTGATGAACCAATTGTGGACCACTTGTTAGAACGGAAAATAGCCCAAGCTGCAGATTGGTCCACTGGGAAGGACCGACCGCTTCATAACTATTACTAGTATTTCAAAAGAAAACAGCAATAAGCAAATTGTTTTTATAGCAATACACATAGAATGTTAAATACACGTACACATATGACAGTAATATAATAAATATAACATATCAATAATAATTTATAATATTGTACACATACATTATATAAATACAAATTATGAATACGTGAACCACTATTGCTCTATTATTATTAAATATTTTACTATAAATTCTAATCTACGTAATCTAATCACTCAGGCCTCAGGGGCGGATTCAGTGGAGGAAATAAAATAATCAACCCCATAATACCGGATAGGCTATATTAAACCATTTTACTTTTAACTTTTTAAAAACGTGTTCAGTTAATAGCATGAAGAGAAGTTATTGTTGGTTGTTTTTATTTTCGTGTTATATCTAATTAAAGTTCAAGTATGCTGTGGTGGACAAACAACCCAGCTTCCTGAACATTCAGTCCAGGAGAGATGTTAATGCTAATTGAAGAGAGGAAACCCGCTGCCTTTACATAGGCTACTCTTTCCAATAATCAGCAAGATATCTTTTACATGACACAACTCGTTATGTAAACACTTTAGAAAACAAAGAATGATAATACCTACGGTGACCTTTATATTGAACGATGAACGCTTTTAAATTAAATCTGTTCCCTCCCTAACATAATGTATGGATCCACCCTGTTCAATTTCCTAAAACATAATTCATGGATTCACCCTGGTCCACCTCCCTAAAATAATTTATGAATCCGCCCTTGATATGCTTGTACACAATTATACTAAGATCATGCTATAATTAAATATTAGGAGTTAAATACAATTCACAGACTAATAATTATTATTCAAGCCATAGCAACGCGTACTTCAAACGTTGTGTATGCTAATCACATGCAAAGTAGTCTTAACTGCAGATGGGTCCAATGAGAAGGATCGATCTGATGACCAAGCGCTTGCGTACGAAGTAGAAATATCTTAGGACCACCATGTGAAAGAAAATCACACATAACTTGACAGTATAAAATCTGAGAACTCATTGCACCCCTCAGTCTGTCTATTGTCGAGTGTGTACCAACTTGCTGTTTGTAAGAGATCCATTAGTGATATTCCCACAATAATAAAACAAACGAGGGACAATACTATCCTGCATTTGTAATAATTTATGTTCACCGTCAAAAGTTCAATTGACCTAAGCATGTGTGTAAATATACTAGAAAGACTGAGGTGGGTTTTTTAAAGGTTTTTTTAAATATAAAGTAAAGTTTGTTTTATTTAACGACGCCACTGGAGCACATAGTTTTTTTAAAACTTATCATCGGATATTGGACGTCATTCATAATTATGGTCAATTTGACACATATTTTTTTGGGAGGAAACCCGCTGCCGGTAAACATCAAGGTGTCTTTTATATGCACTTTTCCACAAACAGTACAACATATACCACGGTTTTTGATGAACTACTTGTGAACGACTGGTTGGAACGGAAATAGCCCAAACTGCAGATCCAGTGACTGACCGCTTCACAGGCTGCTGATTGAGCTACCCCGCTCCTCTAAATGTTTGTATATAAATTACATGAATATTATAGAGCAGTTATTATATTAAACTACATTAAACATTGCACACAATATTAATAAAACACTCAATCTATACACCTGAACAAAAGTATCGCAACGCCATTTTCCCATAAGGCTATTGAGGCGTACTGTCAAAAGCAACCACCCAAAGAAGTAGCAAAAATGCCCTCTTAAGACAGGTTATATTGTATGATATTAGTGGATATGGGAGAAAATAAAGGTGGCCTTTGAAGATAGGTGGCTGCTTAATACAGATGGCCACTTGAGCAGGTTTGACTGTAATTTAATTTAATGACAATGCCATGTTGCCAACCTATGGCATCATGCATATCGTTAAGAATTGTCAGGTCAGGCTGGGTCCTTTGACTTGACTTGAGGACGGGTAAATTTATCTAGGTGCTTCTATCAGGGAACTGTTCAAGCACTCTCCCAATGGGAGCAGTCTCTAGCAAACCCAGGAGCTGCCGCCGATGGTAGGGAGTTAGGGAGAACGTGAATTGTGATGAGTAGGTGTTTAAAATTAAGTAAAACATTATTCTGGTATTGCGATATTTTTTTCCAGATTTATTAAGCGTTTTATTAATCTATTTTATGAAAAAACTTCCAAATATTTAAAATCCCATTCAAAAGATTACAGTTTACAAATAGGCCTACTATTAAACCGGCGCCATTTTGAAAACAAAACAAAAATGTCTGAACACACGGACCAATCATCTTTCTCGTTACAAATGTTCTGGATTGACGAGAAATCCTGAAAACGTGCTCCACTGTCCGTGAACATAGTCGCCATTACCATAAAACACGTTTATAGAAAGATGATCCGCTTCTTTCATATGTAATAAGATAGAGTTACTCCCCGAGCCTCGGTTATTTTGTGCGCCTGCGTAGATTCGACCGACGTCTCTTCCGTTGAGGTAGAACATCGTTTCAATGGTGGAGTTGAAGCCGGAGAGGATCGTGCAGCTGAAGTGGTAGACGCCGGCCATGGGACACGTGAAGCGGCCGGTGAATGGGTCATAGGCGCCGCCATTGTTGACAACGATCTCGTCAAAGATGACGGTGTCAATGTCACGCAGGAAAGGACGATTGGCGGCAACTTTGGATGAGAAGGCAACGTCGTAGGGTTGGATTCCTAACCGTGCTAGCCGAGCTGAAATATATATATAAAATACTATTGAAATACATTTAGTTAAAAAAAGATTTGTTTAGTGACACCACAATAGTCAATACATTGTTTTAATCAGCGCCTATTAGATACAGTATTAATGACTCATGGTCATGAAAAGAAACCCGCTACTACATAGGCTGTTATTTCCGATTAGCAGCAATCGGTCTTTTATATATACTTTCCCACAAACAGGACAGCACATGCCACTGCTTTTGATGAACCATTTGTGTACCACTGGTTTAAAGAAAAATAGTAGGCACTTTAAACTATTTTGGTTTCCTGCCAGCCAGGGTTGTGGTTATTGTGAAAAAATCACATACATGAATTATAAAAACAGAAAGGAAAATAAAAGTAATGCTTGATTTACAACTTCCAAATCATCAGCAAAATATGAACTACATAAACAAAGGAATTCTTGTTTTAAAACATCACAACACTGCTTTATCATCAATTTTGAGTTATAAAACAAATTCAAGTAGTATGTTTATTTATTAATAACAAGAAATCATTATATAGCATGCTAGTATTATGCCAATATTAATTTTGTACATCAGTTGTGAACAACTGGTTGGGACTCGTGGACATGACGAATGGAACTATCTGGGATGATATTTAATTACGCCACTACATACCCAACGATAAAACAGAAACATAACATAAATTGTGCATAAAAACAAGAAAACAAACAACCACAACAAAATATAACCTAGTGATGATGCAAGTTGCGCGTATACCATTAGTAAATATTGTTTTTAAATCATCGGGACGTGAAACATATTATCATTCTGGTAGAATTATTTTAGAAGAAACCTGCTACCACAACATAGGCTTCTATTTCCGATAAGCAACACATTTTTATATGGACGTTTTCACAGACAGTACAGCACATACCACGACCTTTGATGAACCAGTTGTGGACCACTGGTTGAGACGGAAAATAACATATACAATTTAGTGGCGGATCCTGAAAATCCATTTCGGAGGGTTCCAATGACATAAGCCACAAACGTTCCCAAAAATATTTCCAACGTAAACAACGTACAGCACATACCAATACTTTCGATTAACCAGTTGTGGACTACTGTTGGAATGGAAAATAACGTATATCATTAGCGTCAACAAGGGGTCTTCTGTATGCATTTATTCACATACAGGACAACACATACCGCGACCTTTGATGAACCAGTTGTGGATCACTGGTTGGGACGGAAAATAGCCCAAAATTGCAGTAAGTCCACTGATAAAGATCGATCCGATTACCGACCGCCACTGATTGGAACGGAAAATAACGTATACCATTAGCATCAACAAGGGGTCTTCTATATGCTTTTTTCACTTGCATGACAACACATACCACGACCTTTGATGAACCAGTTGTGGATGACTGGTTGAAACAGAAAATAACGTATACCATTAGCGTCCAAATTTGGTCACAATAATCCTACCTGGCACGACTTTCATGGATTCCTGTAAGGTGAAGAGCTGCGATGACATCTCATCAATCCTCCTCTGCATGCTCTCCATACGCCCATACGCCGCCCTCATCCCCTTCAACATCACGTCCAACTCCTTCGTGCAGTCACACACTGGCACTGGTTCTGGCCCTAAAGTCTCGAACAGACTTCGCGATTCATTTTCCGCATCATTCGTCGTTTCAGACTTTTCCTTTTCCATCACCGGGTACGGCGGAAAGAAGCAAAGAGCCACATTGAACAAACTCGCTAAAAGAAAAACCGTAAAACAGTGGTGTTTGAGCATTGTGGAGGATATTTAGTTTGTGGTCTAAAAAAATCCGCCATTGAAAGAACAAAGCTCGGATCTTGGGCTATATACTGTCTGAGAAAATAATCCGCTCATCCGTAAATCTGAAAGTTTTACTCAGTACCATGGACTGACAACAATCCATGCGGAATCTCCATGTTGAGTACTTTGTTTAAATTTTGTGTTAATCCACACTTAGTAGCCTATATAAAACGAACGACACTGTTAAGCGTCTGCTATGACAGCCTGGCTCTGAACGTAGATGTTAAACCATATGACCTGACCTGTTAAGTATGTCTTTATTCCTGTAGAAATCCAGATGTCACGATTTATACACAAGGAACGAGTAAAATAATGCTATTAGTGTTTAAAAAATATCTTTTAAAAACTGAAACATAATTATAACACAGCTTAGAAAGTAAAGTTTTTTTTAACGAGGCCCCTAGAGCACATTGATTTTTCATATCTTACAGCGGCTATTGGACGTCATTCATATGGTCATTTTAAAACGTTTTTTGGGGGAAACCCGCTGTCGCCACATATACTTCTCTTTTTGATAAGCAGCAAGGGATCTTTTATATGCACTTTCCCATGGACAGGACAGCACATACCACGGCCTTTGTTGGACCAGTTGTGGAGCACTGGTTAGAACGGAAAATAGCCCAAACTGCAGATGGGTCCACTAAGAAGGATCGATCCCACGACCGACCGTTTCAAAGGCAGGCACACTACCGACTGAGCTACATCCCGCTCCAATATTAGGTACGTAGCTCAAACACTATGGTGTTCTCGTGTGAGGCGATCAGTCATTGGATCGATCCTTCTCAGTGGTCCATATGCAATTGGGTCTATTT
This sequence comes from Cyathermia naticoides, assembly GCA_033042655.1. Lineage (NCBI taxonomy): Eukaryota > Metazoa > Mollusca > Gastropoda > Neomphalida > Neomphalidae > Cyathermia > Cyathermia naticoides. Next base: position 12,916 of record JAUTWP010013227.1, read on the forward strand.
TTTGTCCCAACCACTGGTCCACAACAATTCATCCAATGTTGTGTATGTTATGTTCTGTTTGTGGGGAAAGTAATAATAAATTAAACTTTGCTGCTTATTGGAATCAGTAGCTTCTGTGTTAGGAGCGGGTTTCCACAAAATAACTGTATCAGAAGGACCATACGTTTGGCGTACAAAGTACTCTAAGGGCTGACACCAGTGCTTCCAACAAACTTTACTTTTAGATCAATTGGTGGATTTACACTCCAGATGACAGATTAAAGGAAACTCGCTACCGGCATATATATATAAGATACTCAGTCCGATAAGCAACAAGAGGACATGACAGCACATACCACGGCCTTTTATGAAAACTGGTTAGAACGAAAAAAAACTGAAAATGGATCCAGAAAGGTCGATCCTATGTCCGGACACCAGTTCACTGACACCCAGCTAACCAATAAGTTAATCGGAAACTATATTCTGCTAATTTGACTTAGCCAGAGTTGTCACTGGGTTGCTACTAAACGGGGGCATTCACCAAGTGCCACTCACTGGTTTCACTAACTTTGATGTTAGTCGGGCCTTGGGTAACGCCTGTGATTTGATCCTTAACCATGTCGGGATCAATATCCGGGAGGAACCCTTGGCCGACAGAACCCAGGAGTGGTATTCTAGGACCTGTGGCGGGGACGCCACTGGAGATCGAAATGCGGCGCATAGGGGGGGTAAACCTATCTATTCTACCCACCCCTCGGTTTCCTATTGTATCTCCACACGTGGTAATGCAATGGAAACCAACGTTTAGAAAACAATATTTGAACCCAATTCCAAATTCAAAATTACTACCGCCGCAATATGGGAGACCCGTCTCCGACGATCTCTTTTGCTGCCCCCGCCCTGGGTTCTAGTAATGGCAACCACTCCTCTAACCCCACCCCTCCCCTTCAGGGGGG
>JAUTWP010013338.1:0-29623 GCA_033042655.1 Cyathermia naticoides
AAATGAATGAATAAATTTTGAAATGCAAAAAATATTAGATAAATTTGAAAATAAAAAAATTATTTTAACAAATGCAGATAAAGAAAAACAAAAAGAACTTGGTTTAGAAAATTTACCTTATGAAATGTTCTCTTTAAGTTTTAATCCTTTAAAAATAAATTCAGAATATTATAAAATTTTTCTTGAAAAATATAATTTAAAAAATAATGAAGTGATTTATTTTGAGCATAATTTAAATGCTGTTGATAGTGCTAGAAGTACCTGAATAAAAACTTTTCATTATGAAAAAAATAAAAAAGATTTAGTCGAATTAGAAAACTTTTTAAAAGATAATATTTAATAAATAAAACAAAAAAAATGAAAATAAGAACAAGAGCATTAACTTTTAATGATGTATTATTAGTACCACATTATTCTGAAGTTTTACCAAAAAGTGTTAGTTTAAAAACTAAACTTACTAAAAAGATTGAATTAAATATTCCTTTTATTAGTGCTGCAATGGACACAGTGACTGAACATAAATTAGCAATTGCTATTGCTCAATTGGGTGGAATTGGAGTTATCCATAAAAATATGGATGAAGAAAGCCAAATTAGAGAAATTAAATTGGTTAAAGATGCAAGAGTAACTTGAGAAAATGCAGTTACTGATGAAAATGGAAAATTATTAGTTGCAGGTGCTATTGGTGTTGGGATGGTTGAAAGAGCTAAAAATATGATTGAAGCAGGTTGTGATGTTATAGTTTTAGATTCTGCTCACGGGCATTCAAAAGGTATTATTGATACTGTAAAATCAATTAAAGAATTAGTTCCAGAATCTCAAATTATTGCTGGAAATGTTGCTACAAAAGAAGCTGTAAAGGATTTAGCAGAAGCTGGAGCTGATGCTGTAAAAGTTGGTATTGGGCCTTGAAGTATTTGTACAACTAGAATTGTTGCTGGTGTTGGTTTTCCTCAATTGTCTGCTATTGCAGATTGTGTTGAAGAAGCTCACAAATTAGAAATTCCATTAATTGCAGATGGTTGAATTAAATATTCTTGAGATGTTGCAAAAGCTTTAGCTGTTTGAGCAAGTACTTGTATGATGTGAAGTGTACTGGCAAAAGCAGAAGAAGCTCCTTGAGAAATTATTGAAAAGGATTGAAAAAAATATAAAGCATATAGATGAATGTGAAGTATTTGAGCAATGACAAAAGGTTCAAGTGATAGATATTTTCAAACAGGAACTGCTGCTGATAAACTAGTACCAGAAGGGGTTGAAGCAATGGTTGAATTAAATTGAACAGTCGAAACAATAGTTTTTCAATTTGTATGAGGATTGAGATCTTCTATGTGATATTTGGGTTCAAAAGATATTACAACTTTTTGGAATAATGCAGAATTTGTAGAAATTAGTTCAGCAGGTTTAGCAGAGTCTCATGTTCATGATGTAACAATCATTAAAGAAAGTCCTAATTATAAATAAAAAATACAATTTAATAAATTGTATTTTCTTCGTTTTTAAATATAATTTTTTAAATTAAATTTATTAAAAATAAAAGTTATGGATTTCTTATATAAAAAAAAGGAAAATAAAATAATATATTTAGATGAGCTAGGTTTAGAAAAAAGTAATTCTAATTTAGATTTTTCTATTTATAAAAAATTTATTCAAAAATATTCTAATAAAATTTTAGAAAAAGAGCCATTGGGATTATGTAATTTAGAAAAAATATTTTTTCTTTTTCCGTATAGTTTAGGTTTTTGATATCCTAAAACAAATATTTCAAAATTAATTCAAATAGCAAAAACTGGAGATTTAGAATATTGTAAAAAAGTTTTTGATTTAATAAAAAATCAAACACTAGATTTTTCTAAAAAATATGATGCAATAATTTTTGTTCCATATTCAGTAGAAAGAAAATGTAATTTTTTGATTTTATTACAAAAATATTTGGCTGAAAACAATATAGATATTATAAAATCTTTTAGAGTAAAACCTTGAAATGAAATTAAAAATATTAAATCTATAAAAGAAAAATTTAGAGTAGCAACTGAAAAATTTGATATTGAAGAAATTTCTGATAAAGAAATTAAAAATATATTAATTATTGATGATATGGCAAACACTTGAGCAAGTATGTGTGCAATTGCAAATAAAGTCAAAAATAAAGATATAAAAATTGATGGTTTTTCAATAGTTGGAAGTTTGAGTAATGAGATAGTTAGTGATATATAGTAAATTTTAATTTAATAAAAAGAAATATTTGAATAAAACAAACTTATGAAAGAAAATAAAACATTTTTAGACAAAGCAGTGCTTTTTACTAAATTTTTTGCAATTTTAGTATTTATAATAGTTGGTATTAAATTTTTACTAATTAGTTATAAAATTGATAAAGTAATTGATAATTCTAATTGACTTGTAAATAATATAGATTGAGTAGTTAATTCTACAAAACCAATTATTAAAAAAAGTGATAAACTAGTAACTATTTTGCTAAAAGATGCAGAAATAATAGATGTATCCGTTACTAAAATAACCCCAATTTTAGAAAAAACTAATCAATTATTAGATATGACTAATAAGGATATGAAAATAATTAATTGAACTTTACAAAGTATAAAACCACTTTTAAAACAGTCTAATATTTTTATGTGATTGGCTAATGATAGTATGAAAAATATTCAACCAAGTATTGATTTATTAGTTAGAGCAACAAATTGAATAAATTGAAGTATTGCAGATATTAGTTGAATTCTAGATAAAACAAATTTATATTTAAAACAAATATTAAATAAAATCAAATTTTAAGCTTTATAAAATTTTAGTAAAAAAAGTAATTATAATAAAAAAATGAATAATATAAAAAAAATATTACAAATTATTATTTTTTCTATTTTGATTTTTAGTTTCTATAAAATTTATTTATATCTAGATAAAATTAATGAATTTGAACTTTATATTAATAGACAAATTGACAAAGTAGACAGACAAGTAGACAACTTTAAACCAAAAATTGAAAAAACAAAGAAAAAAATAGATGAAGTTTTTAAAATTATACAACCTTTAAACAGAGATTTACTAGAATTTTGAAAATATTTAGAAAAAATTATTATCTTCATTGATAATATTTGAATAAATATAGAAAATTTTAATAAAGATTTAGATTCTTTTAAACCTGTTTTAGATAATATTAATAAAAATATAGGTGTTATCACAGAAAGCATAAAATATATTTCTCCTGCTTTAGAGGTTCTAGAGAAGAATACTAAAATTATAAATTTGAAGATTGCCAAATTAGAAAAAAAATCTACTAAAAAAATATATCTGTTAAAAGAATTAATAAAATATAAGTTTAACTTTTTTAATAAAGAAATAATTAATAAAATTACAGAAAAAATAAAAAATCAAAAGAGTATCAAAAAAAATATAAAAAGAAGTCAAAAGAATCTTAAAAAGATAAAGAATAATATACCAATAAAAGAAATAAAAAAAATAAAAAAGTTTATGCCAGATATGTGATTATTTTAATAAAAAAGAATATATGCAAAAATTATTAGTAATAGACTATTGAAGTCAATATACACATTTAATTACCTCAAGATTTAGACATCTTGGAATTTATACAGAAATTGTTCCAGCTTTAGATGATTTAAAAGAAGAAGATTTAAAAAAATTAAGAAGTGAAATATCTTCTTGAATTTTAAAATGAATAATTTTAAGTTGAGGTCCCAATTCAGTTTATGCTGAAAATACTTTAACTTTACCAAAAGAGTTTTTTGAAATGTGAGTACCTATTTTGTCTATTTGTTATGGTCATCAATTAACTCATTATGTAAATGGTTGAGAAATAAAGTGATGAGATACAGAAGAATATGGTGAAGCGAATTTAAAAATAGATAAAAGTTCTAAATTATTTGAAGGTTTTGAATCTGATGAAATAGTTGTTTGGATGAGTCATTGAGATAGTGTTGTAAAAATGGCAGAAGATTTTGTTGTGATTTGAGCAACTGATGATTGTGAATTTGGTGCAACAGAATTATGTAGAGATGTTCTGTTAGAACATCTAAATAATAAAAAAGATGTATCAGAATTATGTAAAGATGTTCTGTTAGAACATCTAAATAATGAAAAAGATGTATCAGAATTATGTAGAGATGTTCTGTTAGAACATCTAAATAATGAAAAAGATGTATCAGATAAAAAAGATGTATCAGATGAAAAAGATGTATCACCGATACATCTCTACAATAAAAATATTTATACTTTACAATTTCATCCTGAAGTTAGTCATACTCAAAATTGAATAAAAATTCTAGAAAATTTTGCAAATATTTGTAAAATTTCAAAAGATTGGTCAATGGAAAAATTTCTTGAAATAGAATTAGAAGAACTAAAAAATCAAATATGAGAAAAAAATGTTTTCTTATTTATCTCAGGTTGAGTAGATTCTACTGTTGCTTATTTTTTAATAAATAAAGCAATTTGAGCTGAGAGAATCTATCCAGTTTTTGTAGATACTTGATTTATGAGAAAAGATGAAGCAAAAAAAGTTGAAAAATTATTAAGTTGAGCTTGAGTTAAAAATCTTCAAATTATTGATGCTAAGAAAGAATTTTTAAAAGATTTAGAGTGAATTGTTGAACCTGAAACAAAAAGAAAAATTATTTGAAATAAATTTATTGAAATCCAAGCAAGGATTACTAAAGAACTTTGACTTGATACAAAAAATTGGCTACTTGCTCAAGGAACAATTTATCCAGATACAATTGAATCTGGTTGAACAAAAAATGCTCAAACTATAAAGACTCATCATAATAGAGTTCCAGAGATTCAAAAAATGATTGATGCAGGATTAATAGTTGAACCATTAGAAAAATTATATAAAGATGAAGTGAGAGCAATATGAAGATTACTTTGAATATGAAGTGATTTGATTGATAGACATCCCTTTCCAGGACCAGGACTTTCTCTTAGAATTTTATGTAATAAAAATGAAAAGGCAGAAAATAATTTTAACTATGAAGAAGAAGAAATAAATAAATTTTTAAAAGAAAAATCTTGATGGAATTTATATTGACAAATTTTGGAAGTAAAATCTGTATGAGTTCAAGGAGATAATAGAAGTTATAAACATCCATTATCTATAACTTTGGAGGAGTGAAAAGAAATTGATTGGGAAGAATTAAGTGAAGTTTCAACAAGTATTACAAATAATTTTAATTCTGTAAATAGAGTTTTATTAAATTTAAATTTTTGTGCTACCTCTCTTACTTTGGGAGAGACTGAATTAGGGCTACAAAAATGATATTTAACTGATGATAGGATTTCTTTACTACAAGAAATAGATGATATTGTTGAAAAATTTTTGATAGAAAAAAAATATAGAAATAAAATTTGGCAATTTCCAGTTGTTTTAATTCCGGTATGAAATGAATGAAAAGAATCAATAGTATTAAGACCAATTGATACAATAGATGCTATGACTGCTACTTTTTCAAAAATTGATTTAAAAGATTTAGAAGAGTTAGTAGTTGAAATATTAAAAAATAGAAAAATTGAAACAGTTTTTTATGATTTAACATGAAAACCACCTTGAACAATTGAGTGGGAATAAAAATATAGTTTTAGAACTATATTTTTTTTTGTCAAGAATATATATAATAATAATAATTATTATTATTTTAATTATTATTAAATTAGTGCTATTATTATAATAGAAAAAATATTAATTAATTATAAAATATATGTTTGATCCATCAAAACTAAATCTTGATTTAGATGATAATGATAAAGTTTCTAAAAATACATCACCAGAAGAGATTAAGGTTGAACTTAAAAAAGTTGAACAGGCTTTTAATAATGATAATTCTGCAAATAAAGAGAATCAAGATAAACCTGAAGAAATTAAAGAATCTGATGAAAATATTTTATGAGATATAAATAAAAAATTTATAGAAAAAGATTTAAAAGAAAATGAAATAAAAAAAGAGGAAGTAGAAAAAAACATAGAAGAAGAGGAAGAAGAACAAAAGAATATTATTTGAGATATCTCAGAAACAATAAAAGCTAATAAGATTATTGAAAAAGAAGGAGAAAATAAAATAGAAAAAAATAAAATAAAAGAAAATATTTTAATAGACATTAATATTAAAAGATTACAAAATGTTCTTGATATTATGCTAAAAAATGATTATGATATTTTTGTTTTTGAACCTAGAGATAATGATATAAAGATTATTTTTAAAAATTGAAAAGTTGAAAAAGATGTTAAATATATTAAATTTCCAATTTATAATCAAATCTTATTAAAAGCAAAAGCTCTAACAAAAATAAGAATTGAAGAAACTAATATAGAACAGAATTGAAAATGAGAGATACAAATTATAGATTCAAAATATTCAATTATATCAAAAACAGTTCCTTCCCCTTTTTGAGAAAAGATATTTATTAAAATCAATAAATTAGAAAAAAAAGTAGAAATAAAGTGAAAACAAAATATTGAACTTTGAAAACTATTTTGATTTTTGTGAGTAATTATGATAATAATTTTAATCATATGATGAGCATTTATTGGATTTATTGTTGCTAATGCTAGAACTCCAGAGGATGTGAAATTTTTTGTTTGACTTTGAATTAATCCAAATGAAATAAATTCTTTTATTGGAACTATAGTAACAGTAGTTTTTGCATCTCTAGTTTTTACTGAAACAATATTTTTAGCTATGTATTCTTTTAAAGCAATGCTGACTAAAAAAATATATAAATCAAAAAAAATTGGATACTCAATTTTTGCAATAATATTATTATTATTAACTATGGGAACAGCTACTGCTTGGATAACTATAGCTAAAAAAATAGTTAATCTCCCAGATTGGCAAATGCTAGCTAAATGAGATGTAGAGATATATGACAATTCAAAATTATTAAGTTGAGAATTTTCAAAAAGAGAATCTCTACTAAGAAGCACAACAGAAATGATTTGACCAGTTACTCTTAAATTTGATCTAGGTTCTTTTGAATATAGACAAAGACAAAAATGATTTAAAGTAGAAAAATATATTTGGTCTTTTGGATGAAAAAAGGAAAAAGAAAAAAAGACATCCTCTATAATTAAAACATTTGATAAAATTTGAATCTATAACGTTGTTGTAGAAATTGTTTGAATAAACTCTAAATGAAAAAAAGAAATAAAAACTATAGAAAATATAAAGACAATTGAAATTTCTAATATAGTAAAAATAACAGAAAAAAATAATAAATTCAAAAAAACAGTTAAATTTGATGCAACTGATCTTAAAGAGCTTTGAGAAATTGAGTGGTTCATTATTGAAAAAGACAAAAAACAAAGATGAAAATCAAGACCTCCATTTATTTGATATAAATTTATACCTGATAAATCTATAGTAGAAGATACAATGTTTTGAATAAGTATTAAAAGAGAATGAAAAAAGTCTAATAAAATAGACAAAATTTTTATAATTGAAAGATATAAACAATCTACTATTAAATGAGAAATTAAGTTTGTACAAAATCCTATAGATGATTTAAAATATGATTTATATGTAGAGAATCCAAATACAGCTTTTTGAAATGGTTTTGTTGAAACTTTTACTTGGAAATTAGAAGATACAATAAGAAAGATCGATGCTATAGATTTTGAAGATACACAAGAGTCATCTAGAATTTCTTTTAAATTTAAAAAACATTGAAAACACAATATTTCTGTTGAATTGAAAGATTCCTCTTGAAAGGTTAAAATTTTAAAAGCTATAATAAATATACCTAAAAGGTTAAAATTAAAAAATAGTATTAAATTTAAAAATGATTGAGAAGATTTTTCAGAAGTAAAATATGAATCAAAAAATCATGAATATTTTATCAGTGACCTTTCTGTACCAACTAAACTTTCTTTAGATACTAAAAATATAAGAACAAATAACTTTTTCTACAAATTAGAAAATGTTTCTTGGGATTTAGATGATAATTGAATATTTGATAAAATTACTAAAACATTAGATCTATCTATAGATATAGAATGAAATAAGACAATATTAGTAAAATATAAATTTGTACATAGAAAAATAAAAACAGATATAGTTTATATTACTGAAAGGTTATTTATAGATTCTATAAAAAAAGATGCAATTTTAAAACTAAATATTATACCAGAAAAAAAATATGTTCCAACTTTTGTTAAATTTGATGCTTCATTGACACAGATTAAATGAAAAAATATAGAAAAGTTTATTTATGATTATGGAGATTGAACAGAACTTGATGAAAGATGATCTATTAATCCAGCTCATAAATATAATAATAAAGGTACATATAATATTGTTTTAAAAGTTATTACAACTGATGGTTCTAGTTATACCTTAAATAAAAAACTTGTGTTAAATCCAAAACCAGAAGAAGCAAAAATCAAAGCTAGTATGCATAAAACTGTTATTAATCAAGAAATTGATTTTTCATCTGAAAATTCTCAATGACAGATTTCGTGATATTTTTGGGATTTCTGAGATTGAGAAGTATCAACTGAGGCTAATCCAAGTCATATGTTTGAAGTAGCTTGAAAGTATACTGTTAAATTAGAAATTACGTTTCAAAATAATAATGTATTAAAAGATCAAGTTGATATTGAAATTACGGAATTTTAAAAAAATATCTAAATTTAATTTAGATATTTTTTTGTAATTAAAATTGTTCATTTAATTTTAATTTGCTTTGATAAAACATTCTTGAAGAACTTACTCAAAATCTTTGTGAAGCAATTCTATCAATTCACATTCCAAAGGCAAAACCTGAATATTTTTCTGGATCTATTCCTGCTCATTTTAAGACCTTTGGATGAACCATTCCAGCTCATAATAATTCAACCCAACCAGTTGCTGAACACATTCTACAATTAGAATTTTTGACTTTTCCAGTACCTTTACATAGTTGACAAGAAACATCAATTTCGGCTGAAGGTTCTGTAAATGGGAAAATTGAAGGTCTAAATCTTAATTTAGTTTGTTCTCATAAAAGTTTTTGCATAACAGTCTCTAACGTCCATTTAAGATTTCAGAAATTAACCTTTTTTCAAACTACTAGTCATTCTAGTTGATAGAAATTACATGTGTGTCTTGCATCTTCTTGTTCATATCTAAATACTCTTCAAGGAACAATAATTTTTATTGGTAATTCTCCCTTTAACATAGTTCTAACTTGGACTGGAGAAGTATGAGTTCTAAGTAGATATTTATCCCCTGATTTTTTATTTTTATTGATTTCATCATTAATCCAGAAAGTATCCCAAACATCTCTAGCAGGATGATTATCTGGAATATTCAATTTATCAAAATTAAATTCTTCAGTTTCTATTTGTGGTCCATCTTCAACTTTAAATCATAATGAAATGAATATTTCTTCAATTAATTTTGATGTTATAGAAATTGGATGTAGATGTCCTTTTTCTTTTGAAGGAAATTCTAAAGTTACATCAATTGCTTCTTTATCTCCAATTTCATTAAAAGCTTTTTTATTTAATTCTATAGTTTTTTCTTCCAAAGAATTAGTTATAAAGTTTTTCAAAATGTTTGAAGATTGTCAAATAGATTTTTTTTCATCAATTGATAAATCTTTTAATCCAGTTAAAATAGCTTTTAACTCTCATTTTTTTCCTAGAAATTTATTTTGTAAATCTAAAATATCTTCTCTGTTTTCTAATTTTTCAAGTTCTTCTAAAAAACTTATTTTTAAATTTTCTAATTTTGTTTGCATAATTATTTTTGCTTTTTATTTATAATATATTGATATATTATAAAAAATTATAAAAAAAGCAAGAAGTTTGATATATTTGTATCATATTTTATTGACAAAAAATAAAAATATTATTAAAATAAAAAAAGTCCAAAAAAAATTTGCATTAATTCTCAAAAGTATTATATTAGAGGAGCTATTTTTTAAATGCACACATTATATGTCTGGTAAAGAAGATAAAATAGAAACAATTTGAGTTATTCTTAAAGCTTTACCTGGTCTGGTTTTTGACGTTCAATTACCAGAAGATTTCTGATGAGGAATTGTTAAAGGATACTTAAGTTGAAAGATGAGAAAAAATTTCATCAAGTTAATTGAGGGAGATACTGTTACTATAGAACTTAGTCCATATGATTTAACAAAGTGAAGAATCACTTTTAGATGAATTGCTAAGAACTTAGAAGAACAGAATTAATTTATATAATTAATTATATAGACATGAAAGTAAGACCATCTGTAAAACCAATGTGTAGACATTGTCAGATTGTAAAAAGAAATGGAATAGTTAGAGTAATCTGTAAATCTGATCCAAAACATAAACAAAGACAAGGATAATATACTTTATAATAAATTTAGTAATATGGCAAGAATTGCTTGAGTAAATTTACCAAAAGGTAAACATGTTGAAATTGCTCTTACATATATCTATGGTGTAGGAAGAACTTCTTCTCAAAAAATCTTAGATAAATTAAAAATTGAAAGAAGTCTTAAAATTGAGACTATTTCAGAAGATGATTTAGATAAAATAAGAGCTGAAGTTAAAGAATATGTTGTAGAAGGTGATTTAAGAAGATTAATTAATGGAAACATTAAAAGATTAAAAGAAATCAGATGTTATAGAGGAATGAGACATCAAAAAAGACTTCCTGTGAGAGGTCAAAGTACAAAAACAAATGCAAGAACTAGAAAATGAAAATCTACTGCTATTGCATGAAAAAAGAAATAGTCTTATTATTTAATAATTACATAATATAATTATGGCTAAAACTGTTAGAAAAAAAAGTAAAAAAACTAGATCAATTGTAACTCATGGTCAAGTACATATAAAAGCTGCTTTTAATAATACTATTGTTAGTGTTACTAATGAAAAAGGAGCTGTACTAACTTGGGCTACAGGTTGAAGTGTTGGTTTTAAAGGTGCTAGAGAATCTACTCCATATGCTGCACAAATGATAGCAGAAGATGCTATTAAAAAAGCAATTACTCTTCATTCTATGGAAACAGTTGATGTTTACGTTAAATGAATTGGTATTGGAAGAGAACAAGCTATTAGAGGTTTAATCTCTTGAGGTGTTGAATTAAAATCAATTTTTGATATAACTCCAATTCCACATAATGGATGTAGAAAAAAGAAAGTAAGAAAACTTTAAAAATAATAATGTTGTAAAACATTATAATATATTTATTAATTTTTAATTAATAGTATGAGATATACTTGACCAAAGAAAAAACTCTGTAGAAGAGAAGGTGTCAATCTATTTTGAACTGAAAAGTATGATTTAACTAAAGGGAAAAGATCTCCAATGAAAACTAGAAAATCTAGTGAATTTGGAACTCAACTTAGAAAAAAACAACTTGCTAAAAGAATGTTTGGTTTATCAGAAAAACAATTTGTGTCTTATTTTAAAAAAGCACAAAAATCAAAATCAGCTTGAACTACTTGAGAAAAAATGTTAACTCTTTTAGAATTAAGATTAGATAATGTTGTTTACAGATCTGGTTTTGCAAGAACAAGAATGCAATCTAGACAATTTGTTGGACATGCTCATTTCACTGTAAATGGTGTTAAAGTTACTATTCCATCTATCTCTTTAAAGGTAGGAGATGTAGTTTCTCTAAGAGATAAATTAAAAGAAAGTCCTTTATATAAGACTTTACTTGAAGAATTTGCTGAATTTGCAAAAGAAAATAAAGGTAAAATTTCTAACTGTAAATGGATAGAAGTTGATAGTAAAAAATTAACAATTACTATAAAAGCTTTACCTTCAAAAGATGATTTTGAAGCTATTGTTGATATACAAAAAATTGTTGAATTTTATTCTAAATAATCTGTTACTAAAATTGTTACTTTTATAATTCAAAAAATAATATGCATATTGTTCATAATACAATTTGAATTCCAAAAATTGCTGAAAAGAAAATTGCTGATAATATTTCAAAATTTGAAGTATGACCATTCCCAAGAGGATATGGAATTACTTTATGAAATTCTATGAGAAGAGTTTTATTATCATCACTTCCTTGAACTAAAGTTACTGGAATTAAAGTAAACTGAGTTAGTCATGAATATTCTACACTACCTTGAATAAAGGATGGAATTGTAGATATTATGCTTAACTTAAAAGAGTTAATTGTTGAAAAAAATGATATTTGAATTGAGTGGTTGAAAATAAATAAAAATAAAGCAGGTGTCGTATCTGCTTCTGATATACAAGCTCCAGCAGGAGTAAAAATATTAAACAAAGATTTATATATAACTGAAATTGATAAAGACGGATTAGAATTAGATATAGAAATTAGAGTTGAAAAAAATGTTTGATATTTATCTATTGATGAATTGAGAGAAAAAGAAGATGATGTTAATGTTCTATTAATTGATGCTAACTTTTCTCCAATCACTAATGTTAAATATAATGTTGAATCAACTAGAATTGAAGATTTAACTAATTTAGAAAATTTAGAAATTGAAGTTTCAACTTCTTGAATAATATCACCTGCAGATGCCATTAAGTTTTCTGGAGAAATGTTAACTTCATATTTTGGATTATTTAATGAAGAAGGATTACAAGTAGATTGAGAATTTATATCTGATGTAAGAGATCTTCTTAATAAAGAAAAAGAAGAAGTTAAAGAAGAATTAGAAAAAGAGACATATACTCCTATTGAAATTATGGGACTTTCACCTAGAACATTAAATGCACTAATTAATTGAGATATTCTTTCAATTGAAGCATTAATTAAATGTACTGAAACAAAACTTGTTTGAATAAAAGGTTTTGGGAAAAAGGCTATGACAGAAATAAGAGCGTCTTTAGCTGAAAGAGGTTATAAACTTCTTTGAGATGACTAAAATATAAATACTTATTATTTAATATTTACACCTAACTATGAGACATAGAGTTAGAAAACATCTTAAATTTAGCAACAAAAGTTTTCAACATAGAGATGCTATGTTAAGAAACTTAGCAACTGACCTTTTTTTACATAAGTCTATAAAGACTACAATGAAAAAAGCAAAAGCAGTTTTACCACTAGTTGATAAACTTATAAATGTTGTTAATACTAAAGATGAAATGAATGCAATTAGAGCTGTTAAAGCTTATTTGTATACAAAAGAATCATCATTAGAATTATTTAAGAATGTTGCACCTAAATTTAAAGGAGAAAAAACTTCTGGTTTTACTAGAATTACTCCAATAAAATATAGAGATTGAGATAATGCAAAAATTGTATTATTAGAACTAGTTTAATTATTAAATCATTAGATTAAATGAAAACTATAATGCCTAAACAAATTGAAGCTGCTGATAGAAAGTGGTTCATTGTTGATGCAAAAGGTCAAACTTTATGAAGACTAGCAACACAATTGTCAGTTATTCTTAAATGAAAACATAAAGTAAATTTTGCTCCACATGTTGATAATGGTGATTATGTTATTGTAATCAATGCAGATAAATTTGCTGTTACTGGTAAAAAATTAACAGATAAATTATACTACAGACATACAGGTTTTCTAGGAGGACTGAAAGAAATTTCTCTAGAAAATTTATTAACAAAAAAACCAACAAGAGCATTGGAATTAGCAATAAAGGGTATGTTACCAAAAAATAAATTAAGGAAATCTATGGTTTCTAGATTAAAATTATTTTCTGGAACAGAGCATTCATATAATGCTCAACAACCTGAGGAAATAAAATTATAATCTTAATTCACTTTTATGGCAAAGTATATATACACTGTTTGAAAAAGAAAAACAGCATCTGCTCAAGTAAAACTTTTTGAAGGTGCTTGAAAAGATATGATTAATGGTAAAGTTGCTAGTGAGTATGTTAGTAGATCAGATTTATTTGATGTATTATATACTGCTATTAAACTTACAAAATTAAAAGATAAAGTTTATTTTGATGTAGCTGTTGCTGGTTCTGGTGAATCAGCTCAAGTTGAAGCTATCAATTATGGTATTGCAAAAGCATTACTTGAAAAAGATTCTTCTCTAAGAGCTATATTAAAACAAGCTGGATTATTAACTCGTGATGCTAGAAAGGTTGAAAGAAAAAAACCAGGTCTACACAAAGCGAGAAAAGCTATGCAATGGTCAAAAAGATAATTTCTTTTTGACTGGCATATTTGTTTATATGTGAAATTTTAAATTTATAACTTTGAGCTACAATGCCAACTATAAATCAATTAGTAAAGAAAAGTAGAACTACTGCTAAAAAGAAGAGTGCTTCTAGAGCTTTACAAGTTACTAAAAATTCAATAAAAGGTAAACAAGTTTCAATTCCAAAAGGATGTCCTCAAAAAAGAGGGGTTTGTGTAAAAGTTTATACTGCTACACCTAAAAAACCAAATTCTGCGCTTAGAAAAGTTGCTAGAGTTAGACTAACTAACGGTTTTGAAGTTAATGCTTATATTGGTTGAGAAGGTCATAATTTACAAGAACATAGTGTTGTTGCTATCAGAGGTGGGAGAGTTAAAGATCTACCTTGAGTAAGATACCATGTTGTAAGATGAGTTCTTGATTGTGAATGAGTAAGTGATAGAAGACAAAGTAGAAGTTTATATGGTGCTAAAAAACCAAAATAAACTTTTATAACTCACCCCTAACCTCTCTCTTAATAATAGAGGGGAATAAAAGGTAAAAATAAAAATTAGAGAGTAAGTTTAACAATTGCTGAAAATTACTCTAGTTTTTATTATTTTTTAAATTGTTAACAAAACAATACAATGAGTGAAATTAATACTAAAGCAATTTACAATAAGTTTATTAACTTTGTAATGCTTGATGGTAAAAAAACTGTTGCTATTAAAATAATGAACGATACTTTTGAAATTATTAAAAGTAAAGGTCAAAAAGATCCTATGGGAGTTTTTAATAAGGCTTTAGAAAATTTATTACCAAAAATTGAAGTTAGACCAAAAAGAGTATGAGGTTCTATTTACCAAGTACCACAAGAAGTTAATTCAAAAAGACAAGTATTTTTAGCTTCAAAATGGATAATTGATGCAGCTAGAAAGAAAAAAGGTACACAATTTTCTAAATTTTTAGCAAATGAATTAATAGATGCTGCTAATGAAGCTGGGGATGCGTTTAAGAAAAAGCTTGAAGTTTATAAAATGGCTGAAGCTAATAAAGCGTTTGCTAGATTTGCTAACAAAAAAAGAAAATAAAATCCTTTAATTAGGAAAATATTTTTAATATTAATTCATAATTTAACTAAAAATGGCTCATAAGAAAGCTCAATGATCTACTAATAATGGTAGAGATTCAAATGCCAAAAGACTTGGGGTAAAACTTTTTGGAGGACAAAAAGCTATTCCAGGTAATATTATTATCAGACAAAAAGGTAATAAATACTGGCCAGGAGAAGGGATTGAACAAGGATCTGATTTTACACTTTTTGCTGTAAAAGAAGGTACTGTTAAATTTTCTGAAAAGAAAAGAACAAAATATGATGGAAGAGTATATAAAGATAGATTTGTTTCTATTGTATAATTCATCTAAAAAGCTAAAATTAATAATAATTTTAGTTTTTTTATTTTGCCATTATAGCTCAGTGGTAGAGTACACCCATGGTAAGGGTGATGTCATGGGTTCAAGTCCCATTAATGGCTCCAGTATAAAAAGTTAAAATAGTAATTAATTTTACTATTTTTTTGTAAATTAATTTTTGAATTATTTGTATAAACAAGTAAACTACTTTTAATAAAATTTAAAAATATATTTATGCCAAAATTTAATGACTTAGATTTTAAAAATTGGAAAGAGATAGATTTAAATATGGATAGTTTATGGATGATTCCAGAAAGGAAAAAGTGATGAAAACACTCAAATTTTTATCACTGAAATTTTGTCCCACAAATTCCAGAGCATTTTATAAAAAGGTACACAAAGAAAAACTGATGGGTTTTTGATTCTTTTTTGTGAAGTGCCACAACAGCAATTGAATGTGAAAATTTATGAAGAAATATTGTATGAGTTGATATTCAAGAAAGTTTAATTGAGAGAACAAAAGAGTTAATAAATATTTTTTCTATAAAAATAGCTTAGTTGATTTTTTTATAAAATAAATATAATGTAATAAATAATTTTTAATAAAAAATATATGTCTAAATTTAAATTAATTCCTTTTCAGTGTTATTATAATGCTGAACCTGAGGAATTATTAAATGAATTAAATAAAAATATAAATATAGATTTTAATAAAAGAACAGATTGAAGTATTGTTTGAAAAATTTTATCTTGCTCTTATGATAAAAAAAATGAAAAACTTTTTATTTATATTATTGCTAATGATAAAAATGACTCAGTAAAAGATATTATTGATAATGCTTCAAAAAATATAAATTGAACTTTAAAAAATAATCAAACATCAACAAATAATTATACAATAGTTTTTGATTTTTGAGTTTCAAAAAGAATGGAGGTTTTTACAGATAAAGATGATAATCATAAGGCTTTAATATATGTAATATTTAACTGATACTATTCTATTGTTTCAAATTTAATGAGTTTCTTAGAAAAAATTTTTGAAGATAAAATAAATCAAATATCTAATTTTCATACATCAGATGAATTTTTAAATGATGTTAAAGAATATGTTGAAAAGGTTGAAGTTCAACTATTTTACAAATATGAAAATTCTAAATGAAAAACTAGTAGAAAACCAATTTGAAATTTTGTAACTAATTCTAAACAATTATATTCTATTAATAACACTGACAAGGATTATAAATCTGAACTTTATAGAAAATCTATAGTTCAATCTATTCAAAATTGAATAAATATTTTAACAAAATGATTTGAAAAAATTAAAGATAATATTGAAACAAAAATATTAGTTAAAGCTAAATGAAAAAATAGAGAAATTGATATAAAAGAATGAGGGTATTTAATAAAAGATTTTCCACAAGAGCAAGAGTTAAGGATAAATTGACAAGATTTAAATAATTTAATTATAGAGAAAATCAGAAAAAATAAAAATATTGATAGTGAAATTATAAGATTATTTGAATCTTTAGAATTAATAAAAGAAAAATTATTTAATAAATTAGATAAAAATTAATATGACTGATACTATTTTAAAATTTATTTTAGAAAATCCATCTTGAGATAAATTATCTTTAATTGTTACTATTATTTCAATTTTATTATGATTTGTTTTAAGTATATCATCTTACTTAGTATCAACATCAATTCCAAATACATCTGTCTTGTCATTAAAATGAAAAAAAGACTCAATAAAGATTATAAAATATTTAGAAGATTTAATTAATGAGAAAGAAAAATTATCTAAGAAAAATTCATTATTTTATATTATTTTAGGTATAAATTTATTATTTTTAATATTTATACAAAATTATGGTATTTTTATCGTCTTTATTATTTGTTCATTTTCAATGTTTATTATTTGTTTAAAATCTATTAATAAAATTATTAATATAAATTTAAAAATTACAAATATTTCAAAGGATATTTTAATTGAAGATTTTAAAAATAAAGCTTAAAAATTTATGAAAACTAAATCCTTAACATTTTCTGGTGCTATTGAGCAGGTTTTGCTGAATAACTGATATTATGCTCCTTTAAAATTAATTTATAAGGAGTTTTCAAAGTATAGAGAGAAAACTGGGAAAACTCCAGATAATACAATTCAGGAGAGAGTTCAGAGAGATAAAAAATTTACAAAAATTGGTCATTGAGTTTATGCTTTGACTGAATATCTTGATAAATTACCAAAAGAAAAAGAGGCAAAAACAGAAACAGAAAAAAAAGAAAAAATGCACTCAAGAATTCAAGGAATGTTGATTGAAATTTGAAATATGAATTGATATGATACTTATACTCCTGATATAAATTGAATTTTTTGAAATAAACAAATTTGAAATTTAACAACTATTAAGAAAATTCCACCTTTTACTTATGAAAAAATAATTAATGATTCAATAAAATTTGTTGATGTAATTTGGTTTAATGAAAGATGATTTCCTGCACATTTAATTGAAGTTGAAAATTCTACTGATTTTAGAGCTGGTTTTATAAAAATGAATGAAATTCAAGATTTTTTAACTAAATTTTTATTTATTGCTCCAGAAAAAAGAAGAACAAAATTTGAAACTGAAAAAAATAAAATTGCATTTAAAAATATAAAAGAAAGATGTGATTTTCAAACTTATGAATTTGTTGAAAATTGGTATAATAATCAAATTGAATCAAAAAAATTTAAAAATATTTTATAAAAAAGCTATTTATAATCTGTTGTAATTCATAATTTTTCATGTAAACTAAGCCAAAATTATTATTTTGGCTTTTTACTTATTTAAAAATGTCCTTGAATGGAACGAAAATTAATACATTATATTTTGTATTAATTATTATTTTAAAAATAAACTTATGAATTACATAGGCTCAAAAAAATCTCTTTTAGAATTTTTAGAAAAATCTATAAATTCTGTTGTGAAAGAAAAAAATTATACTTTTTCTGACCTTTTTGCAGGTACTTGAATTGTAGGAAGATATTTTAAGGAGAAAGGGCATAAGGTTATTGCTAATGATTTGCAGTATTATAGTTTTGTTTTGAATAAAAATTATATAGAAAATCATAAGGTTTTGCCTTTTTATGGGTTGCAGGAAGAAATTCTTGAATTATTTACTGCTGATTTACATAATACAAAAGATTTAGTTTTGGATTATTTGAATAATTTGAAATGAAAAAAAGGTTTTATTTATAAAAATTATTGTCCAAGTTGAACAAAATGATGAGAATTTGAGAGGATGTATTTTACTGATGAGAATGCTTTAAAATGTGATGGGGTGAGAAGTAAAATTGAAAAGTGGAAAAAAGAAGAAAAAATTACTGAAAATGAATATTATTTTTTATTGGCTAGTCTGCTTGAAAGTATTGATAAAGTTGCAAATACTGCTAGTGTTTATGGGGCTTTTTTGAAAAGTTTTAAAAAATCTGCTCAAAATTTAATGTTTTTAAAACCTGCGGATTTCTTTTTAAATGATAATGAACATAAAGTTTTTAATGAAGATATTAATAAATTAATTTTAGAAAGTTCTCACGATGTTGTGTATTTAGACCCACCATATAACCATAGACAATATTCTTGAAATTATCATATTTTGGAAACTATAGCTAAAGGAGATAATCCACAAATTAAATGAAAAACTGGAATGAGAGATTGTTCTACTCAAAAATCTGATTATTGTAGAAGATGAGAAGTTAAAAAAGCATTTTCTTATTTGATAGAAAATATTGATGCAAAATATATTTTTATGAGCTATAATTGTGAATGATTATTATCTCATCAAGAAATAAAAGAAATAATGGAAAAAAAATGAGATTATTGAGTTTTTACAAAAGAACATAGAAGATTTAAAGCTTGAAAAAATAGAAATTTTAAAAAAGATAGTGTAACTGAATATCTACATTATGTGAAAATTAAGTAAAATAAACATCAAAAAAAATAGTAAAAAGTTATATAATGAGACAATTAGTAGATTTTTTGATTGAAGAAAAAAAAGTAGAAAAAGATAATATTTTTTATATAAATTTTGAAATTGATTATTTAAAATATAATAATGTTTCTGAATTAGATAAATATATAAAAGAAGTTAAAAATGAAACTTCTGGGAGAATATATTTATTTTTTGATGAAATTCAGGATTTAGAAGGTTGGGAAAAGCTAGTAAATGCTTATAGGGCTGATACAAATTTTGACTGTGATATTTTTATTACTGGTTCAAATGCTAATTTACTTTCAAGTGATTTATCAACTTATCTTGCTTGAAGATATATTAGTTTTGAAATTTTCCCTTTTTCATATAAAAAATATTTAGGATATTTTAATAAGCAAAATTCTAAGAAGAATTTACTTGAATATACTTCTTCAACTTGATTATGAGAGCTGTATAAACTTCAAGATGATGAATTAAGGTTTGATTTTTTAAAAGGATTAAAAGATTCAATTATTTTAAAAGACATAGTTAAAAAATATAAATTAAAAGATATTTCTCTACTTGAAAAATTATTTGATTTTCTCGGCTGAAATATATGAAACTTATTTTCAACTAATAGTATAGTTAAAAAATTAAAAAATCTTTGAATTAAAACAAATGCAGTCACTATTTGAAATTATTTACAATATTTAGAAAAAGCATATTTAATTCACAGTGTTTCAAGATATGATTTACAATGAAAAAGAGTTTTAGAATGAGAAAAAAAGTTTTTTCTTACTGATTTAGCTTTTAATAACTTTTTCTTTTCTAGTTATGACTTTTGAAAATGAAAACATCTAGAAAATTTAGTATATTTACAACTAAAAAGACTAGGTTATAAAGTTTATGTATGAAATATTAAAAATCTTA
Organism: Cyathermia naticoides; assembly: GCA_033042655.1. Lineage (NCBI taxonomy): Eukaryota > Metazoa > Mollusca > Gastropoda > Neomphalida > Neomphalidae > Cyathermia > Cyathermia naticoides. The sequence goes on from JAUTWP010013338.1 coordinate 20,381, forward strand.
AAATAGATTTTATTGCTGAAAAAGGTAAAGAAAAATTATATATTCAAGTAGCATATTTAATTAATTCAGAGGAAGTATTAAAAAGGGAATTTTGAAATTTATTAGAAATAGATGATAACTTTGAAAAAATGGTTTTAAGTTTGGATGATACTGTTCAAGATTTTCAGTGAATAAAACATTTGCAAATTTGGAAGTTTTTAGATAAAAAATAGTAATTAATTTTACTATTTTTTTGTACTTTCTTGACTTTATAAAAAAAGTATCAAAAAAGTCTATTTTTCTTTTGACATTAAGTTATTAATTTATATTATCTATAGGCTTTTTGAAGGATTTATCTTTCAGAAGTGCATAAGAAAAGGTTAAGTTGAGCTATTGAATGGCTAATAAATGGAGTTATTAAATGTTTGGATTTTAGATTTATTTAAAAGAAAAATTATTATAGCTGCAATTCTATTTAGTTGTAAAAAAAGTTTAACCTATGACTTTATATTATAATCATTTTAGGAGATGGCTTGAATTTTGGCTAAAAAGCTAGAGATGACAAGAGTGATCAAATGAGATAAATTTGTTCCAGTTACTCTACTTGAAGTCCCACAACTTAAAGTTGTATGAATAAAGACTGTTGAAGCTGATGGTTATGAAACTCTTATTGTTTGAATTCTTGCAAATGGAAAAGAGGGTAAGTTAGGAGAAGGTAAAAAAACTCTTAATAAAGCTGATTTTACTCAAATTAAAGAATTTCCTTTAAATGAAGGTGATTCTGAAAAATTTAAAGTAGGAGAAGATATAACTTTAGATTCATTAGAAGGAATTGAAAATGTTAACATTGTTGCATTTTCTAAATGAAAAGGGTTTACATGAGCTATGAAAAAACATAATTTTCATGGATGACCAGGAAGTCACGGTTCTAAATTCCACAGGGCATTAGGTTCTATTGGTAATAGAAAACCAACAAGAACACATAAAGGGAAAAAGATGCACGGACATCATGGGGACATTAAAGTGAACTTAAGAAGTGTTCCAGTTGAACTTATTAACAAAGAACTTGGAATTATCTGAGTAAGAGGTTGAGTTCCTGGAGGTAGAAATACAATTGTTAATATAATTTTTTAATTCCTAATCTTAATAATTCCAATGGAAACTAAGATTTATAACCAAGAAGCTAAGGTTTCTGGTACAGTTGAGTTAAATGAATCTATATTTGCAGTTGTTGTAAACGAAAACCTAATACACAGAGCTTTAGTTTACCAATTAGCAAATGCTAGATTGAATGTTGCTCATACAAAAACAAGATGAGAAAGAAGGGGTTCTACTAGAAAAATCTATAGACAAAAAGGTACTGGTAGAGCAAGAATGGGTTCAAATAGATCTCCAATCAGAAAAAAAGGTTGAGTTGTATTTGGTCCTAAAAATAATAGAAATTTTACACTTTCTATGAATAAAAAGGAAAGAAGATTAGCATTATTTAGTGTTTTAACTTCTAAATTGAATAGTAATAATTTAGTAGTAGTTGATGGAATTTCTTTTGAAGCTCCTAAAACTAAAGAGGCAGATAAATTTTATAAAGCATTACCATATGAAAAAAATATTTTATTTGGTTTAGCTGAAAAAAATGAAGGGATTGAAAAATCTTCTAGTAATCTTCCTTATGTAAAGACTATCCTAGTTAATTACTTAAATATAAAAGATTTACTAAAATATAATACTTTAGTGCTAGAGAAATCAGCATTAGATACTTTAGCAAATTTAGTAAAATAGTTATTAATATAAATAGCAAAAGATGAGACTTTATAGAATTCTAAAAAAACCAATTAGTACAGAAAAATCATCTAATCTTGAAATTACTAATAATACTTATGTTTTTGAAGTATCACAAGATGCTACAAAAATTGATATTAAAAAAGCAATTTTAGAATTATACGGTGTATCTGTTTCTAGTGTTAATATACTTAATACTAGAATGAAATTCAAATTTGGTAAAAAAGGAATGCAAATAAGAAAAAGAACTACTAAAAAAGCATATGTAACTTTAGCAGATGCAAAAGCAAAAATTGATGTTACATTAGTTAAATAGTTATTTTAAATTCTTAAAATTAAACAAAGTGGGAATTAAAAAATTTAAACCTACTACAAATGGTAGAAGGTGAATGACAGGACTTACTTATGAAGAACTTACTACAAGTACTCCATACAAACCACTTACTATTAAGCTTGCTAAACATGCAGGTAGAAATAATCTATGAAGAATTACGATTAGACATCAAGGTAGTGGTCATGCAAAAAAGTATAGAATTGTTGATTTTGTTTGATCTGATAAAAAAGATATTGTGGCTAAAGTTGAAACAATTGAATATGATCCATATAGATCTGCTTTTATCTCGTTAGTTTGTTATACAGACTGAGAAAGAAGATATGTTCTAGCTCATAAAGATATGAACGTTGGTGATAAAATTGTTACTTCTGAAACTGCTCCTTTAAAATCAGGAAACAGAATGGAAGTTGGTAATATTCCTACTTGATTACAAGTGTATAATGTTGAACTAATAGTTTGAAATGGAGGTATCTCTGTTAGAGCTGCTGGTGCTACTGCTACAGTTGTTTCTCAAGAAGGTGAATATACACAAATAAAAATGCCATCAGGTGAAATAAGATTAGTACATAAAAAATGTTATGCTACTTTAGGACAAGTTTCTAATTTAGATCATTCTTCTGTAGTAATCGGTAAAGCCTGAAGATCTAGATGGATGGGTAAAAGACCTCAAGTTAGAGGTAAAGCTATGAATCCAGTTGATCATCCACATGGTGGTTGAGAAGGTAGATCTCCAATTGGTATGAAAGCTCCAAAGACTCCTTGGGGTATGCCTGCACTTGGATATAAAACAAGAAAAAGGAAAAAAACTACATCTAGATGGATTCTTAAAACTAGAAGTGGTAAATTAATGGTGTAATCCATTAAATTAATTTAAACTTAAAACTTATCATATGACAAGAAGTTTAAAAAAATGACCTTATATTGATGAAAGGTTAGTTAAAAAAATTGTTCAAATGAATGATTCAGGTAAAAAAGGTGTAATTAAAACTTGGGCGAGAGCTTGTACTATTACTCCAGAATTTGTTTGACATACATTTGGTGTACATAATGGTAAAAAACATTTTCCAGTATTCGTTACTGAAGATATGGTTTGACACAAATTATGAGAATTTTCAATGACTAGAACATTCAAAGGTCATTCATGAAACAAATAGTATTTTTAAAAGCTAAATTATCTACTTATGAAAGCTTATGGGAAGAATATTAGAATATCTCCTAAGAAATTAAGAGTAGTCGCTGAAATTATTAGAGGTCAAAGTGTTGAAAAAGCACTTTCTTTCTTAAAATTTGCTCCTAAAAAAGGTGCTGGAATATTGTATAAAATTGTTTTTTCTGCAGTTAGTAATGCTGAAAATAATGATTCACAAAAAGCTTCAGACTTGTTTATTAAAACTGTAAGTATTAATAAAGGGTTAGTTTATAAAAGAAGTAATCCAGTTTCTAGATGAAGAGCACATAAAATTTTAAAAAGAACTTCTAATATTATATTAGAACTACAGGTTAAATAATATTTTAATATTTTAAATTATTTAAATATGTGACACAAAGTTAGTCCTATATCATTTAGAATACCATATGTAAAAAATTGGTTTTCAACTTGGTATTCAGACAAAAAGTCATACAAGAATGATTTATCTGTTGATCTTAAAGTGAGATGAATTCTTAAAAAAGAATTAAAATGAATTCCAGTATGAGACATTATAGTTTCAAAAGAACAAGATAACTTAAGAGTTTCTGTTTTTACTGCAAAATCATCTCTTATTCTTGGTAAAACAGGTGATAATCTTGAAAGAATAACTTCTATACTTTCTAGAAAAACTGGTATGAATGTTAAAATTGATGTTAAAGAAATTAAAAATCCTGATCTTAACTCTAAGATTGTAGGTTTTGAAATATCTAGTCAAATTGAACAAAGAATGCCATATAAAAGAGCTATTAAAATGGCTATTTCTAAAAGTATGGAAAAAGGAGCAAAATGAATCAAAGTTAAAGTTTGATGAAGACTTAACTGAGCTGAAATTGCTAGAAAAGAAACGTTTAGAGAAGGAAATGTTCCTACTCAAACAATTAGATCAGACATTGACTATTGTACTGTTAGAGCTGAAACAGTTTACGGTACTATTGGTTTAAAAGTTTGGATATATAAATGAGATGTTTACAAAAAATAGTAAATAACAAAATTATAAAAAATTTTTATATACTAACATGTACTTATAATGTTACAACTAAAAAAGACTAAATATAGAAAAGTCTTTAGAGGTAGGCTTAAAGGTAAGGCTATCAAAGGATCTAGTATAGTATTTGGTGATTATGGTATTAAAGCTGCTACTAGAGGTTATATAACTTCTAGACAAATAGAATCAGCTAGAAGAGCTATAATGAGATATATAAAAAGATGAGGTAAGTTATGGATAAGAATTTTTCCAGATAAAGCATATACTTCTAAATGATTAGAACAACCAATGGGTTGAGGTAAATGATCTTTAGAAATGTATAGAGCTCCTGTAAAACCTGGTAGAGTGTTATTTGAAATGACATGAGTTACACCAGAGATTGCTAGAGAAGCTTTTAGACTTGCTTCATATAAATTACCAGTGAAAACTAAAATATTAGTTGATTAATATCTATATATGAAACAATTAAAAGATTTGAAACTTAAAGAAATGACTAAATTAAATGAACTTTCAAAAGCTCAATTAATAGAAGAAATTAATTTAAGTATGAAAAATTTGTTTGTCTTAAAAATGAAAAAAGAAAAAGGTGAATTGAAACAAACTCACTTAATAACATTTTTAAGAAGATATATTGCTAGAGTTAAAACTTTGGCAAATATCAAAGTAGATTAATTATTTTTAAATAAGATAATAATTATGAGAACAAAGAAAGGTGTAGTTACAAGCACTAAGATGAATGATACAATTGTTGTTTCAGTTAATACTTATAAAACTCACGCTAAGTATAAAAAAAGTTACAGAGTAACTACTAAATTTTATGCTCATGATGAAGGTAATACATGTGTTGAATGAGATACTGTTGTTATTAAGGAATCAAGACCTTTATCTAAATTAAAAAGATGGGTTTTATTAGAAAAACTTAGTTAAGTTTTAACTTTTAAATAAGGGAAAAAATGATACAATCTGAATCAAGGTTAGTTGTAACAGATAATTCTTGAGCAAAAGAAGTATTATGTATAAAAGTTCTATGAGGTTCTCATAGAAGATATGCTTCTGTTGGTGATACAATTGTTGTTACAGTTAAAAAAGCTCTTCCAGATGGAAAAGTAAAAAAGAAAAAAGTAGTTAAAGCTATTATAGTTAGAACTACTAAGGAAATTAGAAGACCAGATGGTTCTTATGTTAGATTTGATGATAATGCTTGCGTAATTGTTGATGATAACTGAGCTCCTTTAGGTACTCGTATCTTTGGTCCTGTGGCTAGAGAATTAAAAGCTAAAGGTAGTCAAAAAATAATGAGTTTGGCTCCAGAAGTTTTATAAAAAATTAATTATTTAATTTTTACTTATGAAAATAAGAACATGAGATACTGTGCAAGTTATGTCAGGTAAAGAAAAAGACAGAGGTGTTAAAGCAGAAGTTTTAGCAGTAAATACTTCTAACAATAAAATTATTGTTAAAGGTATAAATGTTGTTTCTAGACATATCAAAAAGCAAGGTACAAATCCTGGTCAAATTATTAAAATGGAAAAAGCTATTGACGCTTCTAGTGTTATGCTTGTATGTCCTTTTACTGATAAACCAACTAGAATTGGATTTGTAAAAATAGAAGAAAAAGGAAAATCTAAAAAATTTAGATTTTCAAAAAAAGCTTTGAAAGAAAAAGGTTGAGAAGCTAAAGATTTTATAATAAAATAAAATTATTTATTTTGTAAAATTAATTTAAGATGTCTCTTAAAGAAAAATATATAAAAGATGTATTTCCTGCTTTACAAAAAGAATTATCTATAAGTAATGTCATGGAAGTACCAAAATTAGAAAAAGTTGTTCTAAATATGGGTATAGGTACTTATGTTAGAAATGGTAATAAAGATTTTTCTTCATTACAAGAACATTTAGCACTTATTGCTGGACAAGCTCCAACTATAAGATATGCTAAAAAAGCGATTTCTAATTTTAAATTAAGAGCTGGTATGCCAGTTGGTCTTACTGTTACTCTGAGAGGAGAAAAAATGTATGACTTTGTTGAAAGACTAGTTAACATTGTTCTACCTAGAGTGAGAGATTTTAGTTGAATCTCTAAAAAGAGTTTTGATTGAGAATGAAACTATAACTTTGGTATAAAAGAGCATACAATTTTCCCAGAAGTTCCACATGATGATGTAATTAAAACACATTGATTACAAATCACTGTAAAAACTTCTGCTAAATCTAAGGATGCTTGAAGAGCATTGTTAAATGGACTATGATTTCCATTTAAAAAATAATGTTTAATTCCTAATTTACTTGAGATGGCAAGAAAAGCAGTAATAGCTAAATCAAATAGACTTAAGAAAAAATTTTTACAAGCATTAGCTGATGGTAGAAAACCAGAAAAAGCTACAAAAGTTTTTAACTGTTGTAGTGAATGTGGTAGAACTAGAGGTTACTTATGAAAATTTGATATTTGTAGAATTTGTTTTAGAGAAAAAGCTAATGCTTGAGAATTACCAGGTGTTAGAAAATCAAGTTGGTAATAGAAAAATTAAAATAAGTGTTTAATTATTAATTTTAATATTATGATAATAGATCCAATTGGAGATTTATTAACAAGAATAAGAAATGCTTATATGGCAAGAATCGAAGAAATTAAACTTCCTTATTCTAGAATAAAATCAGATATTTTAAGAATTCTTAAAAAAAATAAATATATTATAGATTTTGAAACTATTGAAGTTGAATGAAAAAAATCTATAAAAGTAGTTTTAAATAATTTAAAAATTACTAAATATTTACCTAATTTTAAAAGAATATCTAAACCAGGACAAAGAATTTATATTGGTTCTACTGATATAAAAAAATCTAAAAATGGTAAAGGTATCTATATTGTTTCAACACCTAAAGGAGTAATCACAGGTTATGAAGCAAGAAGTTTAAATGTTGGTTGAGAATTACTTTGTGAAGTATTTTAATAAAATATTTCGCTAGATTATAAAAGAGAAGTCATATTTTTTATGATTAATCCAATTTATAAATTTATACAAAAAAATATGTCAAGAATATGAAAATCACCAGTTGTTTTACTTGAAAAAGTAACAGCTATAGTTGATTGAAATAACATTGTTGTAAAATGACCTTTATGAGAACTATCTTTTGATTTTCATACAAAAATTGAAGTTTCAGTTTCTGAAAAAGAAATCATTGTTACTAAAAAAGATGATAATGCTAATGCTTTATGGGGTACTACTAGATCAATTATAGATAATATGGTTGTTTGAGTTACTTCTGGTTATAAAAAAAGCTTAGAAATTATATGAGTTGGTTATAAATTTGAAGTTGTATGAGCTAAATTAATACTTAGTATTGGTTATTCACACAAAGTTGAAATGGAAATTCCTTCTATATTAAAAGTTGAACTTGATGCTAAAAAGAAATCTATTCTTTATGTATCTGGTACAGACAAACAAGCAGTTGGAGAATTTGCTTCAAAAGTGAGAGCTAAAAAGAAACCTGAACCATATAAAGGTAAAGGTATAAGATATCTAGGAGAAAATGTTAGAAGAAAAGCAGGTAAAACTGGTAAATAAAAACTAATTTAATTTTTATAATAAAAATAATATTATGTCAAAAACTAAATCACTAAGATTAAGAAGACAAATAAGAATTAGAGCTAAAATATCAGGAACTGCTTCTAGACCTAGACTATCTATTTTTAGAAGTAATACTAATATATATGCTCAATTAATTGATGATACAACTGGTAAAACTTTAGGTGCAGCTTCTGATTTAAAATTAGAAAAAACTGGAAATAAAGTTGAAATGTCTAAAAAAGTTGGTGAAGCAATTGCAAAAATTGCAACTGACCAAAAGATTACTACAGTAGTATTTGATAGAGGATGATTTGCTTATCATGGTAGAGTTCAAGCTTTGGCTGACTCAGCAAGAGAAGCAGGACTACAATTTTAATTAACTAATTACTATATTATGGCATTTTCACCAAAAGGGAAATGAGGTAAATGAAAATTTGCAAAGAAAAAAAGTAATTTAAGAGAAGAACTTTTGGCTATTGATAGAGTAACAAGAGTTACTTCTTGAGGTAGACAATTAAGATTTAGAGCTGTAATGGTTGTTTGAGATGGTAAAGGTAAAGTTGCTCTTTGAACTTGAAAAAGTTGGGAAGTAGTTGATGCTATTGCTAAGGCAATGACTGATGCTAAAAAGAAACTTACTGAAGTTACTATTGATAATGGTACAGTTCCTTATGAGATAAAAGTTAAATATAAAGCTGCACAAGTTATGGTTCATCCTGCATCAAAAGGTACAGGTTTAATTGCTTGAGGTGCTATGAGAAAAGTTCTTATGGTTGCAGGTTATACAGATGTTTTAGCTAAAAGATATGGTTCAACTAATCTTATCAATAATGCTAGAGCAACTATTAAAGCTTTATCTTCTTTTAAAAAATAGTCTTCCCATTTGGGAAAAACTAGTATTTTGTAAATAAAAATATACAAATGATTACTTTAAACAATTTGAAATCAAATAAAGGATCAAGAAAAAAACCAACTAGAGTTGGTAGATGAAATGGTTCTAAAGGTACATTTTGTGGAAGAGGTATGAATGGACAAAATTGTAGATCAGGTGGATGAGTTCCAGACTGGTTTGAATGAGGACAAACACCACTTTTCAGAAGATTACCTAAATTAAAAGGTTTTTCAAATGCTAGATTTATGATAAAATACAATGTTATTAATCTTTCAGATGTTGAATTATTAGCATCAAAATGAATTACTGAAATTAATAAAGAAGTTTTACTAGAAAATAAAGTTATCAGAAGAAAAAAGTTTGGTGTTAAATTACTTGGAAACGGGGAATTAAAAGCTAAAGTTACAATTTCTGTTAATGGTGCTTCTAAAGTAGCTATTGAAGCTATTGAAAAAGCAGGTGGTAAAATTGAAATTATATAAAAAATCTAAAACATATTTGTTTTAGATTTTTTTT
>JAUTWP010013339.1:0-13846 GCA_033042655.1 Cyathermia naticoides
GGATTGAGGTTCACTTAATAGAAATAATCTTAATAAAGGATTGAGGTTCACGTGATAGAAATAATCTTAATAAAGGATTGAGGTTCATTTATTAGAAATAATCTTAATAAAGGATTGGTGTTCACTTAATAGAAATAATCTTAATAAAGGATTGAGGTTCACTTAATAGAAATAATTTTAATAAAGGATTGAGTTTCACTTAATAGAAATAATCTTAATAAAGGATTGGGGTTCACTTAATAGAAATAATCTTAATAAAGGATTGTTGTGTAAATGAAGAATTCAGGCACAAAACACAATGTTGCACCTAACACAAATAAATAAATTTAATATGATTTTTTTTTTAGTTTTAGAATTGTTGTTATTGGGATTCAAATTAATTGTGTCCAAATCTGTATTAAAAAAACCTCAAACATGGAACCCACCAATGAACTGAATGCATTTTGCTGCATATCAGAAAGAGTAGCCTCTAACTGGTTTTTTTTCTGAAGATCAAGAGTCACAAAATTTAAGTGTTGATTAAAAAAACAATGCGTTAAGGTGTCATTAAACAAACATTCCTTTTGTACCAAAATAAGTTATGATCTGATGTGTTAGCCACACAATACAGTAAATCATGCAGTTATTGTGATCATTAAATGCCTAGACCGACAAAATAAATGACTAATTTTAATGTTAACATTTTAAAATTAGTTTTTGAAATGCCAGACATTAATAAAAATAATTTTAATGTTGCATTATGTTCACTATGAATGAATTGCATAAGACAAGAATTGAGTGAGTTACGGTATTAAGAAATCGGGTGAAATAAAAACTGCCTATGGCTACAGTGACCGAGTAAAAGATGAATTAAACATTATTTTCTCATAAAACATGAGTTTTAAACTCATTCTTAGTAATACCAAGACATAAATAAAATCATATCTGATGTAGAAAATAAATGAGAAAACATCAACCAATCAAAAATGAGCTACATGTATTATTAAACGTGCATTAATTATGCACAACTATAAAATCTTCCTATTTATTTTCGACACCCGTCATCCGAATTGTGCCCCATTTCCATCAATAAAACAATTGCACACCATTTTCAAATTTGACATAATTCTCTTAAAGAATTCCAAAAACAGTTGCAATAACTCCCACATACCAGTTGCAAGACTGGGCTAGCTGGAACTCACTTGTTTCCGTTAGTGTGACCATGCCACCCTCTCCTCCCTCCACCCCACCTTTTCCTGTCCAGGATGCAGTGGATGGATAAAACCATAAACTGTGCCCATGAGAGGCGTCTGCTACAACAGCCTGGCTCTGAACATAGATGTTAAACAACTTGACCTGACTTGTGATGCTTGGACATCTTTGGTGATGTAATCATATAAAATCTTTATATCCAAACTGTGTGGGTCTGTGTTAATGAACAATACAGTAGTGACACCAGGTGTTTTCAAAATGTGAACAAACACAACCTTTGATAAACCAATTGCAGACCACTGGTTGGAACAGAAAATAGCTGAAAATAAGTCCACTAAAAGTGATCAATCCAAATGCTGCCAACTGAAAACTGTCGTTACTGTGTAGCCACACTGTCAGGATTGCTGTTTTCTGATGACCATCTGACTGACACCTATCTATGCTGCTGATTAAACAATGAGCTGGGGTGGCATTAAACAAATATTCCTTATACTGTAAACACATAATGTTGGATATAAAGTTGATTGTTTTGACAAAAATGATGAAAACTATTAACCTAGTGATCACAATCAACCAATATACCAATATCCCAATAAGATAACGAACAGGAAATGTTGAGCTGGACGGACAGGAAGATGAAAATATTAGGTAACATAAAAAACATCAATCAGTTTGTGACCAAATACTTCCTTGCCAGAAATAAAAAGTGTAAGATACAAGACGAGAGAATCCATGAAACTGACGGATGATTCATGAAATGCTCTCTTCACACTGGATTTAACACGGAAGTTATTCAACACATTTCTGTACAGATATTCACGTTCTTCAAATCTCATAAAAATAACTGAACCCACGTTTTAAAACATTCACTGTGTGGATACAGAGCTTCCACTAAACTATTTTTTAAGTGGGGACTTCCCCCTTTTGGAATATGTTTAAGGGGGATTAACCGTTTTAACATTGTTTTTATATTATGTGGGGGATCGTCAAGAATATGCGAGATTCCCGCTATCATGCAGCTTAGCAGAAAACTAGGATATACATTGAAATCCTCTAAACCAGACCCCTCTAAATCGGACCCCCTCTAAACCGGACAAACAATTATGTTCCAATGTGTCCATTTAGTATAAATCTAACCCCTGAAAACCGGACACCTTTGAAAACCAGACATTTCACTTTGTCCCACTGTATATGAAATTCACAAAAATTTAAATATTCACCAGGGCTTATATACTTAAAAATACATATAAGTGTGGATTATGTAAGTACTATAGTCTTATATTTTATGTTATGACATGTGGATGTGCCTCTTCTGTACTTAAAACATATTCATACTATCAAATACTACAGGCTATATGTGTTATATGCAAATAATGGTGCCAGAGGCCAATTTTATACAGACAGTCATAGAAAACGCAGCACCAACTCAAGTGTCATTTATGCATTTTGACGAATGTCAAGAATTCTGCTCCCAAATAATAACATGCTTTACCACGTGTACAAAGTATGATTTGACCTGACCTTCCTTCCAGTTGCATTCATTCTACCCTACATTTCAGACTGCATCTCCACAAAAAACTAAAATTAGCCAAATATAACAGTGCTGTGTTTTCTATGTCTGTCAGTATATATATTTTTATCCTCTATAATGTTGAACCTTTTGTTTTACAATTTTGTTTCTGCTGACAATCAAACTGTTTAAGATAATCCAAGGATGTCAATTTAAACTGATGACAAGGCTTTGCTGTAAGCAAGTGACGTCACAGGTGTGTCATCTAGTTTAATGGAATACATGATTGTATATTCACAGCTGAGTTTATTTTCAATCATATGTACAACATACAGTTTCAACAAACACAGATGTTGTGTAGTAAAACAAGTTGGTATGTTTTGTGATGTAACCAGTTGGTATGTTGTGTGGTGTAACCAGTTGGTATGTTTTGAAGTGTAACCAGTTGGTATGTTGTGTGGTATAACCAGTTGGTATGTTGTGTGGTGTAACCAGTTGGTATGTTGTGTGGTGTAACCAGTTGGTATGTTGTGTGGTACAACCAGTTGGTATGTTGTGTGGTGTAACCAGTTGGTATGTTTTGTGGTATAACCAGTTAGTATGTTGTGTGGTGTAACCAACTGGTATGTTTTGAAGTGTAACCAGTTGGTATGTTGTGTGGTGTAACCAGTTGGTATGTTGTGTGGTGTAACCAGTTGGTATGTTGTGTGGTATAACTAATTGGTATGCAGTACACAGTAACCACAGTACAGACTGACTATTCTACCCCCACTGGAAGTGACAAGATGACAGCAGGGAGGGGTAACACTTGAAGAGAATACCTGTTCTAACTTAACAAGCGCAGGAAGCTGTCAAGATTTCTCATTTCAAAGAGAAGTATTTTTGGAAAAGGTAATGCAGTTTAGCAGGACTATCTCTCCAACTGGTTGTTGTGGCTAGTCGATGGTCTGGCCCACATCCAAGTGGTGATGTAGCAACGCACCACTACTGGGTCAGGTGATCACTGGCCCGACCAACCAGATCAAAGGAACTGCTTGGAGCAGACCAAGGGTATTATTTTTTTGACACCCTTTACCATTTTGCATCACTGCAGCTGTTGGCAGTTACTTGCTCCCGAAAACCTGGCGTCAGCGGGGAGCTGATTACAGCATAGCACAGGGCGGGCCAAGCAAAACATACTGTCATTAGCCTCCAATACAGGACTTCATCAAGACACTTGCAAAACAGGCAGGGTACTAATGTTCCCCCAGTCAGACTCGGTATTAATGGCTTTCCTTACACCATGCAACCATGTAAAACTCAAAATATGCAACGCAATAGTTTAATTAATGCAATTACTTTAATTATATATCAGTCATAAAATAGATGTTTAATAGCCTCCATGCATTGTGTTAGTTAACCCATTTGTTTCTAGAAACCATTACACCACATAGGTTATTTTATAGTATCAAGGTGTCTTTTATATTCAGTTCTTTTACAAAGGTCAACAGTGGACATTAATACTAACATTAATATCTGTCCTGGACAGACGGCTCAGGAAACAGAGCTGTGTGCCTGTGACAGCATGCTTGAACCATAATTGGATGAAGCACAAAAATAAATATAACCAACCAGTTGTTTAACATCTACATTGAGAGCGAGGTTTTTATAGCAGACGTCTGATAGCTTCCAGTAGAGCAGATATATATATATGTTGAGATCACAGCTGTGAAATACCACTGCTGGAGCTCATTAAGGTGATAGCCATGCTTCATACTCTCTACACAATCATGTCATTACCGAGTTCATTCCTTCACCCAGTTCATATGTCTAATGTACAAATGTAAGGTTTATTTTATTTAACAAAGCCACTAGAGCACATTGATTCAAACACATGGTCATTTTGACACATTTCTTCAGATGAAACCCGCTGCTGCCATATAGGCTACTCTTTCCGATAAGCAGCAAGGGGTCTTTTATATGCACTTTCCCACAGACAAGACAGCACATACCATGGCCTTTGATGAACCTGTTGTTGAACACTGGTTGGAACAGAATAGTGAATATAAAACACTGAGGTATATATAAAAACTAAAAATCAAGTAGCACATGTGTAGAAAATTTAGTTTAATGACTCACACCCTCCCCAAAACATCTGTGGATATACACATATTTATTTAATTTTAAAATTTTCTTATCATGTAAGATAGACTTCTATTATGAGACTAAAAACAGTTGAACTTTGTCTATTGATCAAGTCTGATTTAAGGAGCACAGTGTTCGAATGTTACAAAGCACACTTTGCCGTGGGCAGTTTGGTCTGTTATTATGTCAGTCGGAGAGACAATAAAAGCAGAATAGCTTACCTGTACATAGCAGGACTGACTCGCCCCGCAGCAATCAATAATGTGCTAACAATAACTAATAAAGTTCATACAACACACTACACGAGCAGGTGCATTACAAGCTTCAAGAATTAAATTCAATGTTGAAAATATGTCACCATCTGTCTTTGTCGTCTTAGTCTATTATTGAGAGAGAAAGATAGAGAGACAGAGAGAGAGAGACAGACAGAGAGACAGACAGACAGACAGACAGACAGAGAAATGTATTTCTATGTATTGTGGGTTCAAACAGACCCAGACTAAAACATACACAGCCTAACACACACACACACAGACTCCCACCCAGACATGCACACACAATACACACACACACATGCACACGGACATATACATACTACACACAAACATACACACTACACCACACACATGCAGCAGAATCTTATATAAAAATTGTATGTTTTTTTTATAATAAGAACATTTATATGTATATGTTGAAAATGGATGTTGTAACTTGTCGGCAGCCATTTTGAATGTGGATATGACCTACCCGGTACATATTGTGTAACAACGAAATGGCATGTTAATGATTTTGTGATTAAAAGTTATGAAAAATGATTTCTCATTATGTTTGACCAGTGTGATAATAGAAATGAAAAGAAAGGAATGCTTAACGACACTGCAACATATTGGTTAATCAATCACAGGCTTTTAGGTCAAACGTGTAATGGTAATTGTGACACATGGTCTTTGAGAGGCAGGTAAGAAATGCATTTACAACACAAAGACTATTTATTTCTATTAGCACCAGTCACTACATGGAGCAGGCAGAAACTCACGTATACCATGGAGTATGACAGGAAAAAACATAAAATCTGTTTTATTTAACGACACCAATAGAGCACATTGATAATTTATTTTACCAGTGGCTATTGAACGTCATTCATACTTAAGGTAATTTTGACACATTTGTTCAGATGAAACCTGCTGCCACCACATAGGCTACTCTTTCCAATAAGCAGCAAGGGGTCTTTATATGCACTTTCCCAGACAGGACACCACATACCAAGACCTTTGATGTAACAGTTGTGGATCACTGGATGGAACGGAAAATAGCCCAATCTGCAGATGGGTCCATCAAGAAGGATCGATCTGATGACCAACTGCATCACAAGTGGACATGCTACCGATTGAGCTATGTCCTGCTCCCGAGAGTATGACAGAGCAGTGATGATCACTGGTGGGAAACAAATGATACTCGCTGTACAATGCCATCAGAGAAAAACAAACTGATGACACGGGAGATAGCCTTTTTATCCTGGCAATTCACATGCAGAATGCCTTGAACAGCTTTTCTCTTGAGAAACCAGGCGTGGAAAGCACTCACAGAGCACGGTTTAGAAACAGAAAATACTCCATGGTTTGGAATGGAAAACTCTGGGACATCAAAGGTGGTAAAGCTGTGGTTAGTGAGTGGAACATATTCCATGGTTAGAATGGATAAGCTGTTTAAAATGAGTAACATGGCTAGAAAGAAAAATTGATACTTAGAGGGAAGCCAGGGTTAGATTGGTAAAACATTGTTAAAAATGGAAAGCTTAGTTAGAGAGGGAAACTATGGTTAGAAAAAGTTTGTTTTGTTTAACGACGCCACTGGAACATATTGATATTTATCTTATCATCGGTTATTGGATGTCATTCATATGGTCATTTTTGACACACTATGGTTAGAATGGGAAACATAATGGGAAACTATGATTAGAATGGGAAAACATGATTGGAAAGAGAGAGGTCTTGAAAATCAAACTTAAATGAGATTTAAAAAAAAAACAATACTGTGATTCTCAAATAGTAGTATTGGTGTTAAAATGACGTTGAGGTCCCCATAGGGAAATCAGTTTAGTTTTAACGACACATCCATCAATGCATGCTGCCCTGAGATGAAACACTTACACACATTTGTTTCGTGTTCAATCAGGTTTCGTTGTCATGGGTCAGAAGTTGTTGGTTTAGGATTTTCAACAACTGTTTCCATTGATGTTCAGTGCAGCATGAAGAAGGTCACCATGACCCAACTGCTGTACTGTACAATGGACTGTCTAAACCAAAACCCTTCTACACTGGAATCCTGTCAAAACCGGACAAACAATTCAGTCCCAATGTGTCCATTTAGTGTAAATCTAATCCCTGAAAACCAGTAACCTCTGAAAACTGGACATTTTACTTGATCCCGTGGTGTCCAGTTTAGAGATGTTTTACTGTATGATCTGCCATGCAGTACACCTACGCAGCATGTTCAGTGTATGGTAACGGGCTCAAGCGACACTCAGATGTCTCAATTAACACAAAACATACCTTCTTGCTTCAACAGCTCCTACCTGATGTCATTCAATATGGAATATGATAACCAAATTTAGCTCGGTAGCCCAGCAACAGGCCGAAGGTTTAAAAGTCGTATGATCAATTCTTCTAAGAGCTTAACCAGTGCTTCATGATTGCCACATCAAAGATTGTGGTAAGTGTTCTCCTGCCATTGGAAAGAGCTTAGAGAAGACCTTTTTAAAATTAATAATCTGATAAGTATCCAAAGCTAACATGAGCTCATGAATCGTTTCAAAACATCTCTAAAATGGACAGACAGACAGACACATAGACAGACAGACAGGCGAACATATGAATATGTTCTGAAAAATATTTAGCAAAGATCTCTAAATATTTGTTTAAAAAAAAACTCATACAGAGTTTAAAAAGCGATAATGGCTGCACATATTGAATAAATATGCTGTGTAGAAGCACTGGACACTTTGCCAGCGCTGGGCAGCAGACAAGCGGACATGTTTGGAGCCAGCAGCCATGTAAGGTTGCATGATGAGGCGGACATCAAAGAAAGCAGCCATCTGCCACACAGTTGTGATTGTTCAACAAAGATGGACTTTAGCCATTTTTTTGCACTTGCCAAACAAAGTAACCCAATCATGATCCCCTGCCAGTGCAAGTCAGTCACTGAAGAAAGTTGGCTTATTGGTGTTTGGCTGACTGGGGTGTCTGCCAAGCCGACCAAATCTTCTAACAATCCGGCCCTCGGAGGCCGTCAGCAGCCTACACTGAAAACACATATTCCATAATCATGCATTACGCACACATACATACACATACACACTTTATCGGACGCGGTGGATGGATAAAACCATAAACGGCGCCTGATAGAGGCATCTGCTATAACAGCCTGGCTCTGAATGTAGATGTTAAACACAATTTTTTTTTATTATGCATTACCTACAACATTCGACTAGCTCGGAGAAAGATTTTTGTTTACTGACACACAGCACATTGTTTAATCAATGGCTATTAGATTTCAAACATATATGGTATTTCTGACCATTGGTCATCAGAAAAAACCTGTTGCCACCACATAGGGTACTCTTTCCTTTTATATGCACTTTCCCACAGAACAGAACATACCACAGCCTTTGTTAAACCAGTTGTAGAGCACTGTTTGGAAAGGAAAATATCCCAATGACAAATGGATCCACTAACAAGGATTGATATAACAGCTAACTGCTTTCCAAGCTGAAAGAAGTTTAGCCGCATGGGTCAGGTCAAGTTGTTTAACGTCTACATTCAGAGCCAGGCTGTTATTGCAGATGGCTTAGCTGCATTATGCCAGCCCCATGTATCACCTATTTGTTTCTAACTTTGTGCTGGTATTTGATTCACTCATGCTATACAGCGGGTGTTATTTACTAGTAGCTACTTAGTCTGTTCATCAGACAGATGATGCATGCCCATTACAAAAAATCTCAACAATTTTCTGGTGGTATAATGACTTGAAATTGATAAAACAAACCAAGAAATAGACAAATCCAGAAAAACATTTTTAAATGAAGAAACGATTTTTGGATGGGCCTAAAATCTGGAATTCTCAATAAATCTGGTTGAATCTTATCACTGATGATAGAATATGATGATAGTATGAGAGGAAACCTGCTGCAACAATAATATAGCTAAAAATTATAATAAGCAACAAGATATTTTTTGTATATAAAATTCAACAGACAGGACAGCACTAACCAGTTATTCTGATTATGTATGACTGGTGAGAACATGCAATTGTGGAGCACTGGGTATGGGTTTAGACATGAAACCTAACAACAATCATTTGTTACTCACGCACGACTAGTTTTGAGTAACACTCTTTTGATGCATTATTTATTCAATAATTATTATCAATGTCCATATAACTCATACCGGGTATATTATTAACGGCTTATACAAAATCAAACTGGTTATCTGAAAAAATATGGTGTAACTCATAACTGTCCTTAAATTGCTAGGTTTGTTTATCAATAGGGAGGTTGCAATCCATAATTATTTTATGACGCCACTAGAGCAGATTGATTTTTGTCTTGTCTATTGGACGTCATACATATCGTCATTTTGACACATTAATTTTAGAAGAAACCTGCTGTTGGCACATATGCTACTCTTTTTGATAAGCAGCAAGGGGTCTTTTATAGTACTTTCACACAGACAGGACAGAACATACCATGGCCTTTGATGAACAAGTGGTTACAATGGAAAATAGCCCAAACTGCAAATGGGTCCATTGAGAAGGATCCATCCAATGAATGACCACATCACAGGCGGACAAGCTACCACATGAACTATGTCCTGCTCCCATTGTATGTGCTACATTTCGGGGTGATGGGGGTTAAAGGTCTGTGAGAAATGGCATATAAAAGACCCCTTATTACTTATCAGAAAGAGTAGCCCATGTGGCAGCAGTAGATTTCTTCTTGTGACCACAAGCTGCAAATAGTCAGTGATTAAACAAAGTGTTGTGATGTTATTTACCTGACAATGTGGTGTTGGATTCGGCGTCCACCACTTGTTTCTGCTGTAGAGGCAGCCTCTCTTTCAACTCATCCTTGTCGGGCGGCTTCTCCTCCAGCGGAGTGGCCGATTCTTCCACTTCCGTCTCAGTCTGCGAGTCACTGGACGATCGCGGCGACGGGCGGGTCTCCAGCGACTCCTTGCGTGTGATTGGAGCAGAGATGCTGGGTTGTTTAGAGCCAATGCATGACAACGATGTCTCGTCAGGACTGATGTCATCATCGCTGAAGTCAACGCCATCAGTGATGTCACAGTTCTCTTTGTTACATCGGTGAACTTTGTGCCGAATGAATTTGACGATATCCTGTAGTGGAAAGTTGGCCTGGCACTCACCACACACCAACAGATCATTCTCCTGGTCCACTGCAAGAACAAACATGTTCAACTTTAGTCTGATATTATTCACATAACAGATCTAACCTCCTGGTCCACTGCAAGAACAAACATGTTCAACTTTAGTCTGATATTATTCACATAACAGATCTAACCTCCTGGTTCACTACAAGAAAAAACATTCAACTTTAGTCAGAGATTATTCACATAACATATATTCTCCTGGTTCACTACAAGAAAAAACATTCAACTTTAGTCTGATATCATTCACATAACATATATTCTCCAGTTCCACTGCAAGAAAAAACATTCAACTTTAGTCTGGAGACTATCCACACACAAATGTCCACATTGCATAGTCCAATTCTTTCATTCATTCAGACATCCACATTGCCATTCCTTCAAAAAACCTTCTTTTCTTTTTTTAAAGCCATGACATGTTTTCAATATTTCTAGAAACACTGCTATGTGGGTAACTGTGGATAACAAACACGCACTGACATGGGCTATGCATATCCAGACATCACAATCTGAGATGAAACGATTCTAGGACAAACATTTATAAGATTATGTAGGATCAAAAAGTAAGATTTTTCAGTCGGTTAAACATTTTAACTTGGTATTAATTACAACAGAAAACTGATCTTTTGACATTAATTATTAAAACAAGATTGATTCACCATCTTCAGGTTATTATCAACTATTATGGTAATATAAAATCAGGGCTCACTGGTCCCCCATTTGTCAAATGTCACTAAAGGTCTGTTTTGCCAACTATAAACACAGAATCTATGCATACAATACTTTTCATTTTAACTCAACAGTCATTCACACAAACACAAAGTTTGTTTTAAGTTGGTTTTATTTAACAACACCAATATAGTACACTATTTGCTTTTTAATTATCGGCTATTGAACATCAAACATATTATGTTCATTTTGACAGTTCTTTTTAGAAGAAATCTGCAACTGCCACATAGGCTCTTTCCAATAAGCAGTTACACATAGACTGGACAACACATACCACAGACGTTGATGAACCAGTTGTGAACCACTGATTGGAATGGAAAATAAACTAAATTGTTCAAACAAATTAAAAAAACCACCATTGAATGAACATTTATTGGAGCAATGTTTTTATATTCGGCTTCCATACTTCTGGGACAAGTGATGAACTTGCAAGATGTTTCTAGTCACTTTAATGCACCATATTTTGTCCCAACCAGTGCTCCACAACAGGTTCAACAAAAGCCATGGTATGTGCTGTCCTGTCTATGGTAAAGTGCATATCATGCTGCTTATCAAAAAAGAATAGCATGTGTGGTGGCAGCAGGTTTCCTCTAAAAGAAATGGCAAAATGGCCATATGAACGACGTCCAATAGCTGCTGATAAGATAAAAATCAATGTGCTCTAGTGGGGTCGTTAAACAAAACAAAGTTTACTTTAAAGCAGCAATGTAACCATTGTGCTACTTGACATTGTGTACAACAAACTGGCCTCATGCACTGTGAGCAAGTACATGTGTTTTTCATCACCCTGCAGTTTAAGCATAAAATTAGATCATTTGTTTTCTACTGCTTCAAACACTGAAACCACACAAACAAAATTCTTCAGGCTTCAAGACAAGAAACTTAATAAAATGTTAACCGTTACACCGAGGAGCGGAATGTAGCTCAGTTGACCATGTGCCCGCCTTTGAAGCAGTCGGTCATCGGATTGATCCTTCTCACTGGACCAAGATGCAGGTTGGGTTATATTCCATTCCAACCAGTGGTCAATAACTGGTTCATCAAAGGCTGTGGTATGTGTTGTCCTGTCTGTGGGAAAGAGCATATAAAAGATCTCTTGCTGTTTATCGAAATGAGTAGACTATGAGGTGGCTGTGGATTTCCTCTAAAACATTTTTTGTCAAAATGACCATATGAATGACATCCAATAGCCGCTGATAAAGATAAATATCAATGTGCTCTAGTGGGGTCGTTAAATAAAAATAAAAAGTTACACCGATGAGACAGTTATAAAGCTATAACTTGTACATCACAAAAGTAGTGTTTTATTTAACAATACCATTATAGTACATTAATTGGGACGTCATTTGATGGTACATCACTAAGATAATATATAAAGTAAAATAAAGTTTGTTTTATTTAACAATACCACTAAAACACATTGATTGTTTTTTAATCATTGGCTATTGGACATCATTCTGATGATTGCAGGATAAAACAGTACATTTTGTCATTAGTAGCAATGGTCTTTTATATGCATCCTCTCACATATAGGATGACGCATAAGATGGCCATTGTCCAGTTGTGGAGGACAGGTTGGGATGGAAAATAATCTATTACAAAATGGTTCATTCTTTGATCCTTCGATGCAATGACCTCAGATAAACACTGCCAATTGAGCAAGATAGTGCCCGAAGACAAGATATGTGCATGCACACACACGCACATGTATGTACACACACACACACGCACGTGTATATACACACAGGCACACACACAATAGTAACTTTTTGGAATACTGTCCCCCAGGCCAATGAATTATTTTTTTATATTTCTCCCCCTGATAATAAATGAATACATTAATCAATTAATATTGAACAGAAGGAATGAAATATATTATATTCAGCATTAGCCTACAGATCTTTGAAGCTCATTGAACTTTGGTTATTACATGGTTTTCTTTCATTTATTTCCACGAGAGTGGGATATAGTTTCAGTAGTGGCAGTGCTCCCGGCTTTTTTAATAAATATTTAATGCACATTTTTGGCAATGGTTTTGAAATATTTGTTCCCTTCAATACAAGAAAGAAAATTAATACATAAAAAAATCAATGTATTAATTAATTAGTAAAAAACAAAAAGAAAATGAAATAAACTCGGCTTTAAATGTCTTTTAATTGTTATAATGGATACTACAAAATCTTTTCAATGTCTCAGCTTCCTGAACTGTCTGTCCAGGACAGATATTAATGTTAGTAGAAGAGAGGTAACCCACTACCGCCACACTAGTGTGGCTATTCTTTTTCGATAAGCAGCATTAAGGATCTTTTATATGCACTTTCCCATAGACATGATATCACTCACTCTGGATACTGAGATTAAAAATCCCATGCCTTGACTGAGATTCGATCTCAGTACCTACCAGACTTAAGTCCGATAACTTAACCACTCAGCCATTGAGACCTGTTTTCAATGGAAGTAAAAAGTGATGTTTTTATTTAGACATATTACTAGTTATACTCATCTCAGTAATTCCAGCATTCTGGTCTACAATTCAGTTCACGAAAAGAAAAGATTGATTTTTATTTAACAACACCACTAGAACACATTGATTGCTTATTAATCATTGGCTATTGGATGTCAAACATATGATCATACTGACAAAGTATTTTATAGGAAACTGTTTCATCAAAGGCTGGTGTATGTGCTGTCCTGATTGTGGGAAAGCCCCATGGAGCTTATCGAAAAACAGGTCTCTGTGGCAGAGTGGTTAAAATATCAGACAAGGCTGATAGGTGCTGAGATCGAATCTCTCAGTTGAGGCATGGGATTTTTATCTTTGGTATTGCCTCCAACCCAGAGTGAGTGC